>JASDQU010100601.1:78754-168473 GCA_032191745.1 Picea mariana | reverse complement strand
TATATATATATATATATATATATATATATATATAATGTCATTCATGTACAAATTTTGTGTGATTCTTATGAATGAAACCAATCTAGTCCATCTTAATCGTGAATCTATCAAGTATTGAGAGGGATTAAAATCTCTAGAGATACAAATCTTTCCTCAAGTCTTTTACTCTAACACATTTTTGCATCTAAGACGTATTTGATCTCTTGATGTTTGATAAATCTGGAGTTAAGATGGATCTAATATATACAAGTTTTTTACTCATACAAAATTATTTTAATTTGTTTTTGAAATCATTAAAAGCATAAATTTATTAAAGTGAAAAATTAAAAATGGAATAAATATGTGCATGCTTATAAATCTGATTGTGAAGGTTAATGGCCATTGCTTGAAATGAGGTACATACTAGCTCCATTCGTCATAATGGAAGGCAACATGAAATATGTATAGGTTGAGGTTGTTTATTTAATTCATGCTAAGTAAGGAATTGGCTACCTTGATGGCACCGCTGCTTAATTTACTTGCACGGTGGAGAGGGTGTTCTTAGAAGCCCTGTAGTTAACAGAGAAACACGATCTCCTATTGTAAAGACCTAGATCTCATGTTGTAAAGACCCATGCGGTGTCTCTTGTACCATTGAATATATTTGTTTCAAAGGCATGATTAATCTGTTTGGCGAATTTATTTGACTATTTTGCCAACAAGTTGGAGATGGATTTGTTCATGCCTGAATTGCAAGCACATATTAAGAGCTTATGTCGTGAGTTTGAGGGATAATTACCAAGGATTTTCACACTGGCCATGACACTTCCTTTGACTCAGTGTATTTTGATTGCTTGAGAATAAGAATGGAATATTGGTGCTATGAACCTGTTGTTACCGATGTATTGTTGTGCAGGTTTTGCTGAATATGTTGACCTTTCTTACGCAATCTACGGGTCATTTTTTGTTCTTTGTTTTTTATTTCCAGTAAGTGCAATTGGTTGCTAGTTGTGGTTGTGCCAATTAAGATTAGATCTGTTGTGGAGGAGATCTAGGAATACCTAAAGTAGAAGACCAGATCAGATCCAAGAATACCTAGAGTAGAAGACCAGATCAAGATGCTGATAGAGTTGTTTGGGATTCACTAGACGTCAAAAGAGTCCCTGTCAGAATTTTTTTTTGTTGGATGGATGGTGGTTGTGATTGGATTCCATCAATGTATTCCTAAGGTTAAATTGCATCCAGGGCAAGGAGTTAATGGCTTCCAATGGTGTATCTTCTACATGTAGAACTGCACATTCTGTTTGGACATGACTTAGTAATTGGTGTACCATTTTTTTAGAGTTGTTTAAATGTTCTATGTTGTTGTTGAGTGTTTTTATTTTTGTTTTTGTTTTTTCTCAAAATTCAAAATTTTGTGAGGAATGATTAGATGTATAAATTTAAGTGGTTAAGTTTGTATAATCTGAATGCTCCATGTGTTTTTTAGCATACTGAAATCATTTATACATTAAAAACTGCAATTTAAACAACAATATCAAAAAATAACTATTTTGTAAAGAGTCAAACAAATAAAAACCAAAATTTACAATGTTTAGCCTCAATGGTTGCACGTGGGATCGTATGGATATATGGTATATGTGTCTTTCATATAAGGTGACCATTGATAGACATTCTTCTTTGGATGCTACTGTAATAATTGTGGAAGCATGGTGCTTTCTACGAAGATTGCTTGCAATCTATTCATGTGGAAAAGTTGTTAAGGGAAAACAATGAAAGTTGCTTGTTATGTGTGAGGGTGATTTCTTGTGGAAAAGTTGTTAAGGGAAAACAATGAAAGTTGCTTGTTATGTGTGAGGGTGATTTCTTGTAGACCCAACATGTAGTAGATTATATCAAAGTGAAGTGGAATGTGGAAGGTGCGGCTTTATTTTCTGCATTGGTGATGCGTAACCAACAAAGAGAGAAAAACATGTACAAGTGTTATTGATTAATAGAAGTGCCAATTAGGTAGAAGAAACGTAATTAATCGTCAGAATTGAGTTCGATGAGAGAGATTGAGCTAGCAATTTTTAACCTACTAAAGAAAGTTCAAATTCCATTATTTTCCATGAGTTGCTGGCTACAAATGGAGTATACATTGCTCGTAGAAGTTGGAAAAAACATATGTAGTGGTGGATATTTTATGTGTTTCATAGACGTAGAAATACCAACAATGAGCAAGTTGATATACCGATGCAGCGTTGCATGGTGAAATTCTTGGCATCACAACAGTTGGTGTGGTGATTATGGTAGGGACGACCTGCTTGTGTGAAGAATTTGAGTTGAAAGTTCATATCAGTTGGGAGACAAAGTGCTTATGCTCGATTGATGTGCCTATCGGTAAGTGTGTTTTTTAGATTTTGACAACATGGACGTCTTCATGAGGATTGATATCTCTATTGAAGGAATAAGGTAAGAATGGGGATATTATGTGATAAACCTGTTTTTATTTTGCTGGTGATCCAAAGAAAGAAAATTATAGTACCTTGGAGGCCAAATTTATGCATGTCAAAATATGTGATGCAATATTTTTTACAATTCACTCCTCTAACAATTACTAATTCCTTTAACATTTAATAATTAGTACTGTGAAGTTACTATTGTGAAGTATAGGAGATTCTAGACAAAGAGTATAGAATGATGTTGAAAAATGTAGATGTCGAATAACTTAATATGTGATGCAATGTTTGTTACAATTCACTCTCTAACAATTACTACTTTGTTAGAATTCACTCCTCCAACAATTACTAATTATTACTGTGAAGTATACGAGATTCAAGACAAAGATTATACACTGAAGTTGAAATTTGTAGATGTCAAAGATGTAACTCATCAAGTATGTTTATTACTCAAAAGTAAGTTGAATCAAGATAAATAAGGGAAGTTGCAAAGCAGCAAGTTCATTCCTTCAAAAAAAATGTATTACTCAAAAGTAAGTGTATGACTCAAGATAAATAAAGGAAGCTGCAAAGTAGCAAGTCCCTACCTTAAGTTTTTAAGGCATGAGCCAAACATGTGGAAAAGAAACTTAAGACATGAGTGAAACACATGAAAAATAAGTTCAATGTGTTACAGGGAGGGTGTGACTCACCCATGGGATTGTGTGAACATAATCATGAAGGCTAGTGTCCAGATGGAGCCCACCATACTATATTCATAGTATATTCGAAGTGGTTTGTTTCAAGGTATATGTGACACACATAACACACAGCATGAGAATCGCAAAACATGTGGTAGAGGATGCAGAGTAGAGATAGAGATCATAGTAGATCCAAATCCAGAGAAATCAAGTTTTAGTTGGACCTTTTAGTGGTATAGATTTCATAGTCTAGTTCAAAGGTGGAATATGAAAGGTTTATTTTATGCTACTAGAGTCGAATAAGGTTCCTAAGAGAGCTTCCAGCTGGTGAGTCGCTCTACTTGAAATAAAATAAACAAAACCATATTTTGTGGAACCGACAAGGCTTAGCTAACTATCATGTGAATAAATAATCCAGTGGGTAGTGAGAGAAAACACAATGAATGGCATGCAAAATCATTGCCTAAAGTGCATAACAACTTATATAGATTGTCGACCATTGACTACAATTCCCACCAATTTTGTATACCTCACATCTGTACTCGTGAAGCCGTAGGGAACTTTTTATGCATTGGCTTCCCCATACATGTTCTGGGGAAGGGAGATGGGCAGCCCACCAGACAGAAAAACCATTCAAGGAGCATGGTCAACGTCTCTCTGGTAAGAGATCTTACAGCTACCACCTTCTCCATTTACCATTAATCTATAAAGAACCTTCTTCATTTACCATTAATCTATAAAGATGTACAACTAATCACTCTATTGATTGATTTCAATTCAATTTGAGCTCTATGTACTCTTATAAATATAATGACATATAGTGCATAACTTGTATATAAAGTTCAGTACTTCTCTCTTGCATTATGTCCTATTTGTGCATGTATTCTCATTGTAGTTTGTTTGTACATAGATTTCCCTATGACTTCTATTGGCAAAGGTCAAAAGGATTTTTAGTCTAAACATAGATCTGTCTTCATTCTACCCTTAAATTTGAGCCCGCAAACCCTAAAAAAGTATTATTTATTTTAGATTGCTCACTCATTTATGATGTTGTGCTGCTCAGATGTGTGCCATCCCTCTCAATGAAGACGGTCAGGCTTGAGCTACTACCGTTAACAAATGGCATAATAACTCTTGACACTCTCCAGATTGTTGTGAAAGAGAGAGGCATGTGAAATTTCATATGTACATTCGAAATACTAGAGGGGTATGCCACCAGTTCTAGTTACAATGCCCTTTTGGCATTCATCACTAAAAATATGTTGAAACGATTGTGTAACCAGTTTAAGATAATGGATGCTAGAAATCTTGCGGATAGTAGGATGTAAATGTCTAGTGTCATGGTTTTGTTAGTCACGTTGGATTCATGTGATAGATTTCAGTAGCACTCAGATTAAATATGACACTCTAGTCTCTCGGTTTACTCTATATCAGATTATTGATTCAACATGATCAGTTTGATGTGTTTTCCTTCTGATATGTAGGTATAATATATGTCTCAGAGAAGGATTTGGAAATCTGTTCAAAAATGAATGGCAGTTCATGTTTCCTTTGACTTCATGAAAATATCCCATGTATGCCATGTGAGTTAGAAACAATATAATTTTTTGTGATTTCCTGCAATAAAACTTTATGCACAAGAATTCAATAAAAAATGAAAAATAAAAATTGTTGGAAACAAAGAGCATAGGTTTGGAATACCACTATTTGTCTTTCAGAAACCTGCAATTTATCTTCATTGTCTTTTAAAAACCTGCAATTCATCTTCATTGTATTGTTGACTACAAGAATTGTGGAGAAGAAGCTTGGAATTTATTTTCATTGTCTTGTTCAAATTTAGGAAATTTGTCAAAAGCAGAGACTCAATCTAAGAAATTCTTGAAAAACCAATGAATCGCAAGGACCCTTTCACACACAGAGATTAGTTAATACGATTTCACAGTCAAAGTGCACAAAATTCTGTTAAGGTCTCTATTAAGCATACTTAACCTTGACAATGTTGATGAGAATCCCAACTGTTTTTTTTTTTTAAATTACCACACCATCTACTTTGGGAAACCAAATATCTGTAAATCTCATTAAACATCAATGATTAATTTTGGGCAATCTAAATCTCATAATCACTTCTAACAACAAATAAAGAGCAACTCTAGCATGAAATAGCTCCAAGGGAATACTTCCTTTCATAATTAATGTCTAAAATATGTGTATGAAATTATTTGTAAAATTAATGTCTAAAATATGTTTTAGAGATTAATGAATGAAATTATTTGTAAAATATTGCACCATTCGGTCATGCTCAAAATATGGCTAGTACAGAGAAACATTACCACGAATTTGGCATTATAGCATAATCCTTTGTGGCAATTTTAGGTTTTAAATAAAATTTAGAAAAGACAACAATGATCATAAAATTTTGAGTACCTTGTCTTCGAATTCGTGTTGTTTACCCGGACCCTTTCTCAGCAAAGTCAAGTCAGCTAAAAACATCGACATTCATAGCAAATTATGGATGTGTGTGGTTTACGAAACAAACAGGGAACTGAACCCTTTGAAATAACTAAAAATAACAAAATATACTTTAGATATGCAAGAGATGATTTCAAAGAAAAGTTCTTACCATTTGCGACTGTAAAATGGAAAATTGACCAGACGATGGTGGCCATTTTCATTTTCAATAGRCCAGCTTTGGAAATCAATTCGGAAAAATAGCAATGGACCAGCTTTGGAAATCAATTTGGAAAAATAGCAATTAGACTAGCTCTAGAATTTGCAGACAAAGGACATGCAAGTGACCAAGTGGAAGTGGAGAGCAATTGACAACTCACGAACTCCCACTATGAGACACCAAATCCACCACCTCTTGACATTGCAATGGGTTATCGACTATGGGTTATGCTTGCTAAAAAATTAAACATTAAATGCTTTTGAATTAATGCTAACTTGAAACTTAGCATTAATTCACGCTGAAATATACTTACTATAATTGCATATCTTGTTTCTAAGTTTAAGCCTCTTGCCTCATCTCTGGCCTCGATATGAGGCCAAATAAGACCTAAAAACAATGTTTGGTTTAAAAAAGTTGTTGTGAGTATTTGGTAAGTCACTAAAAAGTGAAAGAAGAAATGATATTTCAAAATTTGGGTTAAAATGTATTGAATTTTGTGTGGGAGTATTCAAAAAAGACTAACTGATTACTATAATCCATGGCAGGGACTAATAAGTAGGAAGAAACATTTGATCATACATATTACTATTGTGGATATTTTGTAGTCCTAGGTAGCAACTTTGGAATGTATAAGGGCACTTGATGATGAACATGCTCACATTCTGATGCAAGTGTTAGTGAGTTTGTAGCCTCAACCACCACAGAGGTTACTAACTCAAGGCTTACTAGTTGTTCTTAACAACACGTGATCATTCCTAAGAATATGTGCATGTTGTAGGAATTCCCATGCGTTTATGTAATGTCAATTTGGGAAAAGGGTGACAACTAGTTCATTGTTACCAATAGACCACATTGGGCCTTTTAAGATTTCTTGAGCAAATTGAGGAGCTAGATTTCTCTTATTAAAATTATAAAAACAAAAAAAAATCTCTTATTAAAATGCAACATACTTAATTAACATGGAGCGTGCACCTTGAGGAAACTCAAACCCAACATAAACACATGGATACAAACAAAAATCCATCCTAGAACCAAAAAATATAAACATTGAAATTGATGAAGGTTGCAGGATGCAGGGTTGAGGTCACTAAGAACCCTTATACAAGACATAAGAAATACCAGAGTACCAAAGAACCTTCACGACTTTCACTAGCCACATCCCTAAATACCATTATTACTTCTATTGCAAATGCCCCAGGCCAGTTTTCACACATTTTGAATTATAGGGCTATAATGTTTGACTATTTAAGGATATGTCTATATAAAAACTAAGTCAGAGACCTCAACATTTCAAAACAAAACTTGATGACATTGTTTATTGACCCAAGAACTGGAAGTTCGCAACCTCTCATCATCAAGAAATGAATTTGTATGGATTGGTGCACCTACCAACTATTTGTAGACGATTAGATGGATAGATGCTCCATGGTATTTGATAAGCCTCCCTGCAATAATAGGGATGTACCTTTGAATTTCTTTTGGAAATTATGGGATGAATTTTTCTTAGGTCACAATGTCAACTACTTTAATATTAGTGAATTTTAGGGGGTGGATCATGGGTCCACACAGGATCAAGAAAATGTTAGGCATGGAACATTGATAGGTTCTCATCTTCTTAGAAGAAGGCCTAACCCCCTTACCAAACATTCTTCTATAGAAGAGAGAATTGGCAAGACCCAATCATCCTTATCCACCTTGACCTATAGCCTAGTGCAGCATAGCACATTCATATCATTATCCCACTAGGAGTGACCTTCATATGATGTGGGGGGGGGGAGTGGATCCTTCAAACCCCGCAACATATTTTGGCCAGGAGATGCTACATGGAAAGACTAGGCATTCCCATCCTAGTTCACATGACCCTTATAGATGCTTGGGTGACAAACAAACTTGTTATGGACCGATGGAGACCACTAGACATGAAAGTTTCATGAAGGAGGTTAGTATCTTGATCATCTCTCTGTTCTTCATTTCTTATNTTTCTATATCTAATTATATGATGTGTTCAGTTGTTGTCTTCGAATAGTAGATCCTCAACACCTACCGATGCATCGTTGTTAGTTTCCATCAACGATGTAAAAATAGTAGTATCTTTCTCATTTGGTCTACCACACACATATATAGTGGAACTTTGTTTATCCTTAAAATCATTGTGTATATGCATACAAGTTTATGGATATTTAGGAGCTTCAATATTTTTTGGGTACACATTCGAGACAATTTATTTTTGAATCTTCTTTCAACCTGTTAGCACTCTGTAATTTGCCCAAGGCTATAAGGCATTCACAGAGGAAACATCAAAACCGCTTCGAGTCTTGGATCTAACCCTCCAAGACTCAGAGAGGGATCTCTCTATCTGAAATAGCCTTGTTTAATCGGTATTAGGATAGTTATGCAAGTGTGGGGTTGGGGTTTTTTAATGGTTGTTTTGGGACAGCAAGGAGGGCCATTGGGCAAATGGGGTCTGTGCTTAAAAATGTGATTCACATCTCAGATCTGGACAAAGATTTTACACAGGGCAAGGTAGCAGAAATATTGGATTGAAATAAGTCTTGATGATGTCGATTTGAGGAAGAAATAGGGGAGGGAAAAATCCAAGAAAAGGAGCAGCTAAGAATTCCTAAACTAGCTTTTTAGAGGATAAACATAAAGATTATCACAAGCTCAGAGGCAGAGTATCTGCTGATAAATTCTGCTTCTATTACTTTCCTTCTGATAATAAGAAATTGAAAAACAAACGAAATGATCACAGGAAAAACTTAACAAAGACAAGAAACACCACCAACATCTCCACACAAGAATTCTGTAGCAAAAATAACATGTCAATCACTGATTGATCATTTAAAATTACAGAAAGAAGTTTTTTGGCAAAGCACAGCCCTCAGCTCCATCAAAGAACCTCACAGGTCGAACCATTTTACATTAAAATCCTTTGAATAAATAGGATATATCATCCCAATAAGTTTCGGAAGTCGTTTTAACCGCCTCGACCAAAAATAGCCACCACTCCCACAAAATTTGGAACTTTCTGCCATGAAAGGCGGACCGGTTTTCTGCGAAAAAGGAGTCCGAACAGATGTGATTTTATCTTCAATGATGACACCTGGGAGAAAAATGAAAGAATTTATTGTAGATGGGCATGTTCTGGACAAAAAACTCCTTCAGTTTCGCCAAATTCGTCCCCAGCTAGCCATAACAGCTCCTGCAAGATCGGGACTGTAACGGAAAATTGAGAATCTGGAAAAATGGGCCTCAAAGATGTCTTCGATTATCCCTTCTCGTAGCTCTGTTGAAAAAACTGAGAGAGGTTTTTGTTCTTCAGTCCGTGCTGAGAGAAAACCTCTCTCAGATTTTAAAATCTGTCTTCCTTTGCCTAGAATCTCCTTCGGAAGATGACGTGCTGAACAGGCAAAACAAATTGCAAAAATATGAAAAAGTGTTTTTTTGTGTGGAAAGTGGTATTCCGGACCCCCCCCGAGGTGGTAAGCGGTTTTTTTTTGGGGGGGGTCCGCAGGAATCATATCCCACCGTGTGGAGGGGAGGTGGTTTTGAAAACTACTTCATTCCGGACCCCCCCCCTCTCGTTAAATTCCGGATAGTGAGGGGGGTCCGGAATTTTTTTGGACCGTTTGATTTATTAAGTGTGAAATGGATGGGGGGCGTGAGGTTTTACAAGATACGTGGATTTGGATAGGGGCGGGAAGTGGGAATGTATGTGTGGAGTGTGACGTATGAGGGGTGGGGTATGGGTAGACTTAGGATATGTGAATTTTAAGTTTTGTTTTTAGTTTTGTTTATTACATGCTTGTTTTGTACACGTTTTTGTTTTAATTATTATATATTTGTTTTGTGTTTGTTTTTAATATGTTTTTTTTTATATCATGTTTTATATTTTCACTTAAATGTTTATATAATATAATTTGAATTATATTTTTGTTTTGTTTTTGGTTTTTATATTTTGTTTTTGGTATTTTTGTTTATTATTTTATATGTTTTGGTTATTATATATATTTTATATATTTTTATTAATTTGTTTTATTTAATATGTAATTAATCCTAATTACTAACCTGATTATTAATACTAACTTAATTAATCATTAATTAATTAATTAATTAACAATTGATTTATTATTAATTAACTAATTAATTATTAACTAATCAAGTTTATTAAACTAACTATATTAACATTTATTATTATTTTAATCTAACTAATCTATTGTTCTTTTTGTTCATCCTAAGTCTGATTATTCACGGATGGGTGACGGGCGAGAGGTAGTCAATGGGGCCACAGGACAAGGGAGTGAGGTCACAGCCTGTATGAAGGATACAGCAGGGTGATGGGGGATCGAGCGAAAAGAATGGAGGGAGGAAATGGGATCAACCGAGCCATACTTCATCATCACGAGAGAAACGCCAAATCAACAATCGAAGAATCGAGTCGCCTATAATTATAGGACCCCAACATAGGCTCCACCTGGGGATGGCAGCTTCTTTCAGGAGGTGTCAAGAACCACAGACCTGTGAATCATGCAGACCAGTGCTTTATCCATTGGGATGATCCCAAAATCTTATTCTGCAACTTGCACCTATTTTGATCTTGCAACTAAAACCAAATGAAAATAAACACTGCTTAAAAGAAAATGCTCTGAATGCTGAGCTTATTCATTTTTTCCTACCTACCCTACTGCAATCATTGCTCAGCTAGGTAATGGAAAAATGCCAATGGAGCCAATCCAGCAGTTGATTTAGTGGCTCTGTTCTTTCACTGTCTATGATGAAACTCAGAAATAAGTCTATTACTCGTGCTTGAGAGTAATTTCCAACCTACTTTCCATTACATAAGCTTTGATAAACTCGAACAACAGGAAAAACACTGGCAATGGAAAAATATCCCGTATTAAAAAATTTCTCCATATATGTATTTATAGGATCAATATAGGTTTGGCCCATCTTTTGATTTTCAACTTCAAACAACTCAGCATCAAGACTCGATTTTTCACCTATGCATTCTGTGTCTTTCAACACTTCCTCATATGACTGTGGATGCTCTGATGGTTTGTGAAATGATGCCTTTGCTGTAAAAGACAAAGAATATGACTGCCTGATCATGTCAATATCATAACAACGTTTTATCCCATATCTGGATGATGAAGGAAGACTTTGACCACACAGGCCATCCAACCGATCAACTATTGGATCCTGAAAAGACTGACAAGACTGCTGCATTGATTCCACTGCAACTTCTTGATTTTCTGTGTATTTATCCTTTAGAATATACTCAAGATTCTTTTTCAAAAACTGAAATGAATCAAAGCATAATGGTACAGAGTTGTTTTGAATTAACTCAGAATTTTTTTCAAGCTTTAATCTTTCGTCTGGAATTTGAAAATCAAAGTAGGTAAAGGGCTGCAACTCTGGGTTTAGAACAACCTTCTTATCAACACTAGCATCTTCCCCCAGTGGATCAGAACATTTTCCCTCTCTACCATTGACAACTTGCTTACAATTTCCTCTCAAAAATTGAAAAGAAGCGAAACATAAGGGCAAAGATTTTTCCCTTACTTTGAAATTTTTTGTTTCTTCCTCATCGTTGTCATGACTGTTGTGTAAGGGATGATTGTCATACCTAAACTGTAAATAATCTTCTTCCTGCAATGACAT
The DNA here is from genome assembly GCA_032191745.1 of Picea mariana. Taxonomy (NCBI): domain Eukaryota; kingdom Viridiplantae; phylum Streptophyta; class Pinopsida; order Pinales; family Pinaceae; genus Picea; species Picea mariana. The sequence continues at coordinate 157,044 of JASDQU010100601.1, read as the reverse complement.
ACTACCGGTTTCTCTAAACTGTCAACCTCCATTTCAGCCTCATGATCATCATCATACTGGTCACACTTGGGTAAATCATCCATGGATGAAATGCCATTGAACATGCATATCATGTCAACTGGTTGTTCCTCTACAAGTTGGGATGGAGCTTCATCTTTGACTATGTTTTGGATTGAATACATGAATGAATCATTATTCAATCCATGGTACCCAGGATGAGCAGGAAAATGTTTGGGAACTATAACCGTGTCTTTCTCTGAAATCAATGGAACATGATGTCTTTGGACAACAAGCTCCTCTTTTATGTTAATCTTCTGCATCAACTTTTCCATGGCACGGGCAAAATCTGCATTTTAGCTTCTGATGACTTCAGCTGCTCCTTTTCTTTGTCTTTTAACTTTGACCTTTTGATCAGCAAGTTGGTCTCCACATCAACTACAATGCTCTGTATTTCTTCAAGGCTTGCAGTATTCCTTTCTCTTAATTGGAATTCCATCTCAGGATCGAAGGCATCTGGGAAATGAAATTTGGCTAAACCAAGAGGTGGCCTTACATCCACATGTATTGAATGATACACCTCATTGAATCTGGCTGAAAACTGATGTATTGTCTCCACTGGATTTCTTTTCAAATGGTCATACTCTTCTAGGAAGAGGAAAACATTTCTCATGACCACCCATCTATCTAGGAAAACTTGCATAAATTGATTAAAATTTCTGATGCTAGCATATGGAAGGTTCTTAAACCAATCTTTGACTTTGCCTTGCAAAGACAGGGCAAACATCCTGATACAGACATCATCATCTTCAACCTCATAAAGGTCAAGGAAATCCTCAAGGTTTTGAATATGCTTTTCAACAGTAATATTGGCATTCTCTCCATCAAACCTGGGCAAAGTATTGATGTAATTGACAGGGAGGTCATGGAGAATGGAAGGCAAATCTAGAGGTTGATATCGGTCTGGGATTTTTGCAAGCCCAGGAGATGAAGAAAGAGGCTTACAAACATCCAGAGGTTTCGTAAGAGTAGGAGATAAAGCAGGGGGCTTATATATCACTAGGATTTCTACAGATGCATCTGGGATGTGCACAGGTGTATGAGTATGTACATAATTTACAATTTGGGGTTTAGTCTCTTGAGGCTCTTCAGGTTGAAAATGATCATCCTAAATTTCAACAATATACTCTAGACTAGGATCATGATAAGAGAGAAAGTAATTGTAGATGAAACCAAAGATGTCTTCAATGCAATTTGATCTTGAATACCCGGTCTTTCTAGGCTGCTTGGTCATACTTCAGGCTCTTCCTCCAATGGATTCTTTGAGTTGGCACTGTCTGGAGTTGATTGGAGTCGCCAGGTGAATTATCTCAGCCTTCTTGGTGTCTGGTCACTATCCACCATCAGTGATCAGATCTGTAGCTTTGAAGTGTACTACTAGGGAAGTTCCCCAGTATGGTCTCCATTCTGTTAGCACTCTGTAATTTGCCCAAGGCTGTAAGGCATTCGCAGAGGCAACATCAAAACCGATTCAAGTCTTGGATCTAGCCCTCCAAGACTCAGAGAGGGATCTCTCTATCTGATATAGCTTTGTTTAATAGGTATTAGGCTAGTTATGCAAGTGTGGGGTTGGGGTTTTTTAATGGTTATTTTGGGACAGCAAGGAGGGCCATTCGGCAAATGGGGTCTGTGCTTAAAAATGTGATTCACATCTCAGATCTGGACAAAGATTTTACACAGGGAAAGGTAGCAGAAATATTGGATTGAAATAAGTCTTGATGATGTCGATTTGAGGAAGAAATAGGGGAGGAAAAAAGTCAGGCAAAGGAGCAGCTAAGAATTCCTAAACTAGCTTTTTAGAGGATAAACATAAAGATTATCACAAGCTCAGAGGCAGAGTATCTGCTGATAAATTCTTCTTCTATTACTTTCCTTCTGATAATAAGAAATTGAAAAACAAACGAAATGATCATAGGAAAAAATTAACAAAGACAAGAAACACCACCAACATCTCCACACAAGAATCCTGTAGCAAAAATAACATGTCCATCACTGATTGATCATTTAAAATTACAGAAAGAAGTTTTCTGGCAAAGCACATCCCTCAGCTCCAGCAAAGAACCTCACAGGTTGAACCATTTTACATTAAAATCCTATGAATAAATAGTATATATCATCCCAATAATTTTCGGAAGTCGGTTTAACCGCCTTGGCCAAAAATAGCCACCACTCCCACAAAATTTGGAACTTTCTACCATGAAAGGCGGACCAGTTTTTTGTGAAAAAGGAGTCCAAACAGACGTGATTTTCTCTTCAATGATGAAACTTGGGTGAAAAATGAAAGAGGTTATTGTATATGGGCATGTTCTAGACAAAAAACTCCTTCGGCTTCACCAAATTCATCCCCAGCTGGCCGTAACAACTCCTACAAGATCGGGGCTGTAACGGAAAATTGAGAATCTGGAAAAATGGGCCTCGAAGATGTCTTCTATTCTCCCTGCTCATAGCTCTGTTGAAAAAAATGAGAGAGGTTTCTATTCTTCAGATAGTTATGAGAAAAAACCTCTCTCAGATATTTAAAATCCATCTTCGTTTGCCCAGAATCTCCTCCGGAAGACGACGTGCTGAACAGGCAAAAAAAATTGCAAAAATATGAAAAAGCAGATTTTTGTGTGGAAAGCGGTATTCTGAACCCCCCCTGAGGTGGTAAGTGGTTTTTGTTTTTTGGGGGGGGGGTCCGCAGGAATCATATCACGCCATGTGGAGGGGAGGTGGTTTTGAAAACTACTTCATTCCGGACCCCCCCGTCTCGTTAAATTCCAGATAGTGAGGGGGGGTCCAGAATTTTTTTGGACCGTTTGATTTATTAAGTGTGAAATGGATGGGGGGCATGAGGTTTTACAAGATGCGTGGATTTGGATGGGGGTGGGAAGTGTGAATGTATGAGTGGAGTGTGACGTATGAGGGGGGTGAGTGGAGTGTGACGTATGAGGGGTGGGGTATGGGTAGACTTAGGATATGTGAATTTTAAGTTTTGTTTTTAGTTTTGTTTATTACATGCTTGTTTTGTACACATTTTTGTTTTAATTATTATATATTTGTTTTGTGTTTGTTTTTAATATGTTTTTTTTATATTATGTTTTATATTTTCATTTAAATGTTTATATAATATAATTTGAATTATATTTTTGTTTTGTTTTTTGTTTTTATATTTTGTTTTTGATATTTTTGTTTATTATTTTATATGTTTTGGTTATTATATATATTTTATATATTTTTATTAATTTGTTTTATTTAATATCTAATTAATCCTAATTACTAACCTGATTATTAATACTAACTTAATTAATCATTAATTAATTAATTAATTTAACAATTGATTTATTATTAATTAACTAATTAATTATTAACTAATCCAATTTATTAAACTAACTATATTAACATTTATTATTATTTTAATCTAACTAATCTATTGTTCTTTTTGTTCATCCTAAGTCTGATTATTCATGGATGGGTGACAGGCGAGAGGTAGTCAATGGGGCCACAGGACAAGGGAGTGAGGGCGCGGCATGTATGAAGGATACAACAGGGTGATGGGGGATCGAGCGAAAAGAATGGAGGGAGGAAACGGGATCAACCGAGCCATACTTCATCATCACGAGAGAAATGCCAAATCAATAGTCGAAGAATCGAGTCGCCTATAATTATAGGACCCCAACACAACCCTAGGTATGATATTATACCATGTTGAAATTTCCATCAACCTAGCACTCGACAGTTAATTCCAAGCAAAATACATTTAATGAATTAAATCACAACTAGCTTACTTAATGAAATATGCATCAAAAGCATAAACAAGGAAACCAAATCAAGCACATAAGAACAACAAGAATTTTGGGTAAACCCCTAGAAAAACCCTGGAGGGAAAACTAATCCAATGATTCTTTTATTAAGGTCAAATTAGGGCTTACGTAACAGGGATAATGGCCCACTGAGAGAATTATACACTGCAAACAAAACTGGAGACTCATGTGCTTCTGTATGACCTTGTACCGACATGTTTCCCAATACATACGTGACTTTCCTTTCTCTAACCTGGAGACACCTATGGATATCCACGACTTTGTCCATTGAGACCCATGGAAGTGTATAGAAATCTTGTACTAAAAGCTATGTGCAACTCTTCTCTTACCTGTGGATTATGTCCTCTAAAACCCACCCATGGCTTCTTCTATTCTCTCTCCTCCTTGACCTATATGACCTCTAGATGGAATTCCTTCTCCACCTATCAAGATATTGAAGCATGATCCTTTGTGATCCAACCCTCTCACCAATACTTCGACGAAATATTTTCACTCAACTGTTACACATCAAAATTCCTCACTTCGATAGTGTCACATTCTCATTGTCGTAAGTGTCGCACCTTTGTTGCAAGTGTTATAAGTGTCACATTCTCTTTCAACAAGTGTCGCATCGCAAATGAAACCATGAAAACACTTGCTACAACCCATAAAACATGTTAGAAGAAGAATCCCCATCATTTGACAATCGTAACAAATTTATTTCTATGGGAATTGCTCATCTTCGCAACTTTTGGGAAGATCAATGATCCCCTACTCATACATAGGGAGTGCTAGTAGTCCTTGTCCATCTCAAGGGGAGTGTTGTAGTGCTTTGTTTCCCATTCTAAGGGAGCATTGATTTGGATCGAATCTAACTCCAAGGATGCATCTAAGGGAGATATCACAACTATTGGATATATATCCTCAACTAATTCCAAATACACCCAAGGTAGTTGAGCCTCTCAAAGATTATAAATGGAGACATTCCCATGGTAACGAAGGAGAGAAAATCAACAAATCATTGTTATTTTTATTGTGGATCTTTCAAGCAAGGGTTGGATGAGGAGGACTTGGAGAGGTTGCTGCAACATCATATGAATATTGTAAGTTTCCTTTTGAAGTTCTCATTAAAATAGTTGTCCTATTTCCTTCAAGTATGTGTTTACATGTGCTTTTCTATGCTTGTCTTAATCTTCATAGATCRATTTATTTTATCTAATCCATTAGAGTAGAAGATAGTCGTTTGTTTCTTGTTGTCCATTGTAGGCATTGTTTGGAGCTCACATATTGGAGCATCTTAGACAAACGTCAAAAACGAGGTACACCATACTTCCCCTCCTTCTCTCTTTTTCGATGGATAAAATGAATCTATAGGAATGGTAGTGCCCAAATGTAATTTTTTGTCTCGGTAGAGGGGTCTGTAATCCAAGGGAAAGTTCACATGTCCACAGGGAATATTTCCATAACAGAGATTGGCAACTCCACCGGGGAGCAAATTTTTAGTTTGTTCTTTCCTTGGTTCATTTGTGTCCTTTGCCTATCCTTATATCCCATTTGTTGATTTAATATTTCTTTACATCTCTTTTATCTTTGATAAGTTGTCTCACGGAGCCTCTCACTGAATTTTCCTGAGTTACTGAGCTTTTTAATCCTTTTTATCAAAATTTCCCTAGAACTAGCACCCCTATACAGTTCAATTCATAGAGTTGTTACATGATCAACACTCCCGTAGAATCTACTAGGGAGCGCTACAATGCTCTTGTGCTTTGATTACCAGAGCGTCAATTTTCCTTTCTTTAGGAAATTATAGAATTTCTTGCTTGTTGGGTATAGTCTTTGGATTTCTTTATTCTATCTAAACTTGTCCTTTGTTTGAATCAAACTTGGTACCTTTCATTCTTTTTAGTCCTTAATGAGTTTTTGTTTCCTTGTGGAAAAATCGACCATTTTTTCTTTCGGTCTCTTGTTTACTGCTGAGAGTATCTATGTTTGTGTGTTTTTTGCTTCTTAGTTTTCAAATCATGGTAGAGAACCTTTTTCATTATTAGCGAAAGAATGAAGCATTAAACGAATATTTTAGTAGTTTACATTCAAAATCAAACAAAGAAGTATTTCTATGCATTGGTTTTGGATATTAAAAAGGTTTTCTTTATATTTTGACAATTGTTTGAATTCTTGTTTGAGAACAAAATAGCATAAAATTTTTTATTCTTGAGTGTTTGTTAGTGACAAAAACATAAACTATTTTCCTTCCTGTAGCTATAAGTTCATTGAAAAGAAAGTTTACATAGCATTCTTTTTACCTTTTTGTGGAGTTGAGTCTCAAACATCATCAATTTCACTATCATTCACCCTTGTGTAACAAACAACCATAAAAATAAACGCTAATTAAACTTGAACTATAAACTTTTATTTTATTGGATCTTTACACCAACAATAGTCTAGGACTAGATCTTTGGAATAGGCTATGAGAATAACTCTCCAAATAATTGAAGGCAAACTCATAATCTTGTGACAAGGAGAGAAAATCCAACCTTCGTATAAGCATAGTTGGGATCCCCCTCTCACACAGGGGTTAAACACGAGGTCATGTGTGGGAGAGAAACATAGATTGTCCCTCCGAGGCTTAACCAATCATAGTAATATGATCATATATTGGGTGTCCTTTTTGAGGATAAATTGTTTTCATTTGGTCTCAGAGCTTTGTGAATTCTAAATTCGTTCGGAGTCCTTTGGGTTTTACCAGTCCATTTTTCCTTAATTATCTTGAAGAATTTCAGACTTGATATCCTTCCCATACGTTCAGACTCGACTATCGAATGTACCTGCCCAGAGGTTGACTGCGAGTTGGTATTCTTAGTAGCCATAATATTTAGGGTCCTTACACAAGGTGATGATGAAGGGAAGTATTTGTTTCCCCTATAAAATACATTGGTCAAACTCACTTGGCTTCCACCCATGAGTAAAATCGTGAGGAAAATTGCACCAAGGTGTAAGTCTCTTAAGCAGGCCGCCAACATAATTGGTCCACCCACTCATATCCTATCCCCTTATTAATTTGATCACATGATGTTGGATTTCATCACTAATTAGTACATTCATTGAGAGAAGACATTGTTTTGCTTGTTGGTTTTCTATATTTCTTAGCGAGTGTTGTTTGTTTACTTTATTTGTCCTTAAAATTGGTACTGTGGCTAATTAATGTCTTCATATATCACGTAGGATGCAAGGGTTTCCTCCAGAAGGCTACAAACCCTACCTCCTAACCCACCTAAAGACACTTATCGTGAAGAGGTCAAAAATCATTCAGACACTGGGAGTGTTGCCACTCCTTTGCTAGAAAATCTTGAGTGAGCTTTAGTTGAGGTTAAGGAAGGTTCCACCCTTCCTGTAAACCTAGATTTGGAAATTCATCATGATCCACTCCTTGTCCAAGTGGAATCCTCAGGTAACATTATAGTAGAATATTACCCTAGCCTATCGTCATGGCAATACGATCAACTAGACATGGAACCAATACAACCAAATTTCAATGAAGAATACACTACCCATGTATTCTCTATTAATATGATAGATCCACAACAAACTCCTATTCTTCCAATATGGATAACTCCATCAGGTTGGGATCTTTATGAAATAATTAATTTCATCCAACCTCTCTTTGACCCTCCACATGCATCTACCACCACCGGTGTAGATGCGAGACTGTCAGATCATCCTATTGACCATATCGTTAATTAAACAATCAATCTCGCTACCACTTCCAGACAGGTTAAAAGTGAAACAAGAGTAATTTTACCTAGTCATTTGCAAAGTACCCTAACATTTACACCTACTATCCCTCTCCAAGAAATGACTTCATATACTCCACAAAACCCTGTTGGGACACCTTCACATCAAAGGATGCAAAACCCTGCCACAAATAGCGACTAGGGTACAACTCCCTTTTATCGATCAAATCCTAGTTTCTACCTAACCAATGGAAAGGGGAAAATTCCAACCTTCATTTATTGGAAAATCGTCACAATCCTGGGAACCACCCAAGGGAGTATTTTTTCATCAACCACATCAGGAAGGATCATTGAACCCCAACCCATAAGGAGGAATCTCAAATTCCAATCCTTCTAGATTACATTTTGGACAAACCTTCCCTGGGGTCCCGAATCCCACTTGGAGTCCTCAAGGCCAACCATATTTTCCTCTCCAAGGGAAAATTCCTTACCCTCCTTAAGGTCAACCTAGTTACCCTCCCCAAGGGAAAAATGGTTATCCTCCTCAAAATAGTCAAGCTAACTATCCTCCCCTAGGTTACATTGGTTATCCTCCCTAGGGAAAAATGGGTTTCCCTTCTCCTTTTATGTAAATTCCTCAACAAATGAATCCTACTTTTGCTGGTCAAAATCAATAAAATATGGGAGTACCTGTTGGATACAACTATCCACCACAACTATTTTATGGTCCTACTAGTGTTCCTATGCCACAACAGTATCATCCTCAAGCCAATCGATAGTTACCATTCTTAGCCACTTTATATCTATCAGATCTATCGATATTAACCAATGATCCCATATTACACTCCCCTTTTTGGCCAGTCATTCCTTCCAAATTACCTTCTGATATTCCAAAATTTGACGACAAACCTGGTGAAGACCCTAATAATCATATTATGAATTTTCATCTATGATGTTCATCAAATTCAATGATGGATGATTCTATTCGTTTACGTATTTTCTAGTGTACACTTACGAGTTCAACGACTAAATGGTACATCACGTTACAATGAATAACTTTTCAATATTTTAATTCACTTGATATAGCTTTTCTCACTCACTTCCGATTGCCTATCCGCTACGAAACTGACATAGAACTTTTGACCTCCCTTCGTCTGAATAACTCCGCACATATTTCTGATCATATTCATGAATGGATATGTTGACGATGGTTGATCAAAGAAACCATTCTCAACCAATTTTTGGTGGAATGGTTCACCAAATCTATATTGCCCCCTATTTCTCAAGATGTAGCCATGGGTGGTGTAGTCACAAAAGAGGACGCCATTTCTCATTCTTAGTATCTAGATTTGGTTTACTCCCAATCAGATACTTTGTATAAATTGATTCCAAATGCTCCCTATACATCAACCGATCCATCAAAACCATCCTCTACCTCTCATTCGGATGGAGTTATCGGTTCCGTCAAAACCCAGTCCTATTTATAGTCAACTGACACAACCAATCATTCAATCACTGCCCCAATTATCAAGTAGACTCCACTCTCATCAAAATTCACCCCATCAACTATCCAAAGTGAATGCAGTCCAATATGATTCTCCAGAACAATCAGGGGGGGGATAGAAAACTAAGAATAAAGACAAGAAAAATAATAATCAAACAAAAAATCCAAAAACAAAAGCACAACCACCTGGCAATGAAAATAAATGGCAATGTAAACCAAAATTTCCATGTCTCATTTGTGGTAAATATCAGTACACATGAGACTGTCCCCATCGAGATGAATTTGCTAAAAAATTTAAAGGAAATTCTCAAAGCGTTGTATTGACACATCCTTTTCCACAACAACAATCATTGGTTGCACAAAATCCTGTACCTCCAATAAGAAGTAATCCAAGTCATCCTCCTAACAAGGAATCTTCATCGAGTGGCCACATTTATATGTTTAATGGGGTAGATTTGACCACTCGCACTACAACATATGACACACCACTAGGTAAATACGGTAAGGAAAACGTAACTACTGGAGTTGCATCAGATCCACCATCTACTTCAGTTACTCTTCCATCTAGAGCACTACAGAGTGAGAAACCAAGTTTTGACTCTATCCTACTCCCACCCAAGAGAACAATCTGAAAGTCAACCTTTAATCATAATTCTCGTGCTGCTCAAAACTACAACATTGTTGAAGATTTGGCCCAAACACCTTGTGCTATGTCATCTCTCGAAGTGCTATGTGTTAAATCTATATTGAGAAATCATATTGGATTGTAGAAAATAGTTTTAGATGAAAAGGTGGACAATGAAATTGTTTTTAATGATAGACATTGAAATATATTTTTATCATTAATTTTTTTTTTTTAAATATTATGTATCAAATATATGTTAAGTACTAAAAGAATTACACATTTCTTTATATTTGATTGTAAAAAGCACCTACAACCCAATATGGGGAAGATGTTGTCACTTTAGTGTTAGCTTAGATAAAGTTACATAAAAAAATTAAAGTACACTTAATTTAAAAAAACACAATAACAATAATAAAAATAAAGTTGGTTCAATTAAAAATCAATTACATGAGCCCTTACATATTACAAACATATATACACATATAATTGATCACATTCAAGAAGATCAAGCTCAAAAAATTATGAAGAAGAAATGCATATTTTTATAATAAGTCTTGTTTGAAAAATCTACACTAATTTCCCATGAGCGTGATATATTCATGATGTTCACTTGGACTCTCACGTCATTGTGAAGATACACGAATTTTTTCTAATATATAAGTAATATGGAAAAATAAAATAGAAATAGGTAAATAAATAAATAGAGTTTTATTCAACAATTTCAAGCTCTATTTCATATCTTAATTTAATATACAAGATTTTCTTTAATATTTTTGGAGTCTTATTCATTGGATAATATAGTTGGATGTTAAGAGAATATTATTGTAATTTTATTTCAATTTTTTGAGTGATTAATAAGTAGTTTCAAACATAAGCTAGATATCAAATCCATTAAAAAGAAAATGAGAAAATTTAATAAACCTTATAATGAATGGTAACAATAAAAAATTGGGGAAAAAAGATAAACAATAAGTTGGCATTTAATAATTTTGAATGTAAGATAGATATGAAATCCATTAAAGAGGAAATGAAGAAAATAATAAAAAAAAAGCTAAAAAGGAACTAACCTTAAATATTTTTGGTTTGATAAAGAAAGAAGAGGAGGAGGGGACAAAGTACAAATGATTAATGAAATTTAGTAAATTTATTGATTTTAGCAATGATATATCAAATAGTTACATTGATTTCAACAACGATATATTGCATAACAATAAAGTGTATTGATTTAAGTGATGATACAATAAAAAATGATTTAAAGTAGTCACATTGTTGCAATGATTTCAACAATGATACAAATGAATACAAAATGCTATATTTATTTTAGTGATAGTATAATGAAAATTGATTTAAATAAAACAAGTAGTTGCATTGGTTTCATTGATGACCTACTGAAAAACAATAAGGTGCATTAATTTTAGTGACGATATAATGAAAAATCATTTAGAACAATCAAGTTTTTGAAATGATTTCACCAATGATATAATACAAAATATTAGGGTGTCAGTTATAATACAATGAAAAATGATTAAGTGTAGTAGAAATATCATTCCCTCAAACAATTCCTTTTATAACTATTGAAAGAACTATTAAAAAACAACATTCTTTGAAATTTTCTTAGGGCTTAACAATCCATAAGTCACAATCATTGACATTGGAGAAAGTTAATATTAATATTGGGAAGCAAGATACAAAGGGTATGAATTTTACTGCAATACCCCAAGTTAAAGATTTGAATGGTCTACCATTTCAACCTCCTTTTTTGTTCCATATCAGAAGATGAGAAAAATAATAAGTGTGACTCCTAGAAAAACAAAAGAAGATAGATTGTTATTCATCAAAATTCAAACTATTTGTAATTGATTACATTCTTACTATTCACATTTTTCATCATTCAACAATGTTACTTTATTTCTATTCAACTTATTTCTCATGTAACTCTTGAAAATATTTATACTTTCAACCAAGTGAGGAGAGTGACTAAATTTCAAATGATCAGTTTAATACTCTTTATACTTTCAACCCTCTGGATAATACTCTCTGTACTTTCAACCAACTGAGGAAAATGAGTAAATTTGAAATGATTAGGTTAATATTATATATATAAATATACATCATATTGATCACCTACAAATTGTGTCACTTTGGCATTGATCCTTATGGATAATATTGTCTATATTTTCAACTAACTTAAGAAAGTGAGTAAATTTCAAATGTTCACATTAATTTTAGACATATCCATATATATAATGTCATTCATGTACAAATTATGTGTGATCCCTATGAATGAAACCAACCTAGATCCATTTTAATCCTAAATCTATCAAGCATTGAGAGGGATCAAAATCTCTCAAGGTGAAAATATTTCCTCCAGTATTTTACTCTAAAAAAGATTTGCAAGTGGAGACATTTGATCTCTTTTGGCATTTGATAAATCTGAGGTTAAGATGGATCTAATATATACAAGTTCTTTTACTGATAAAAAAATATTTTAATTTGTTTGACAAATTTATTTGACTATTTTTCCAACAAGTTGGTGATGGATCTATTCATGCCTGAATTGCGAGTGCATATTAAGATTTTCTATATTGAGTTCGAGGGATGACCACCAAGGAATCTCGGAATGGCCATGCCACTCACTTTGACTCCATTTATGTTGATTGCTTGAAAATAGGATATTGGTGTTGTGAAGACATTGGTACCGACCTATTGTTGAGAAGGTTATGTTGAGTATGTTGACCTTTCTTATGCAATCGACATGTCATTTTTTGTTGATTGATTTTTATTTCCACTACGTGCAATTTATTGCTAGATGTGGTTGTGCCACTAAGATTAGATTTGTTGTGGAAGAGATCTAGGAATACCAGTAGAAGACCAGATAGAGTTATTGATAGATTTGTTTGAAGTTGTTTCAGATTCACTAGAATTCAAGGATGACAAAAGAGCCCCTTTCAGAAATGTTGTTTTGCTGGATGGATGGTTTTTGTGATTGGATTCCATCAATGTATTTCCAAGGTTAAATTGTATCCAGGGAAAGGAGTTGATGGCTTCCAATGGTGTATATTCTACATGTAGAACTGCACATTCTATTTGGACATGTCTTGGTAACTGGTGTACATCATTTTAGATGTGTTTAAACGTTCTACCTTGTTGTGTGTTTTTGGCATTTTGTTTTTTGCCCAAAATTCAAAATTTTGTGAGGAATGGTTGGATGTGAAAAATTGAGTGGTTAAGTTTGTATAATCTGAATGCTCCTAGTGTTTTTCAGCATGAGGTATCCATTTATGCATTAATAAATGCAATTTAAACAACAACAAAATAGTGATTTTATCATGATTCAAACAAAAAAACAAAAGGAATAATGTTTAGCCTCAATGGTTGCACGTGGGATTGTATAGATATATGGTAGATATGTGTTGGTATTTTTTATAAGGTGAGTATTGGGTCGTACATATATTTGGTAGATGTGTGTTGGTATTTCGTATAAGGTGAACATTGAATAGACCATGGGAAATGATAGACATTTTTCTTTGGATGCTACTGTAAGACTTATGGAAGGCTGATGATTTCAATGAAGATTGCTTGCAATCTACTCATGTGGAAAAGTTGTTAAGCGAAAACAATGAAAGATGATTGTTATGTGTAAGGTAGATTTCCTATAGACCTAACATGTAGTATGTTAGATCAAAGTGAAGGGGAATGTGGAAGGTGCGACTTTATTTTTTTCATTGCTGATGAGTAACCAACAAAGAGAAAAACATGTACAATTTTTATTGATTAATAAAGGTGCAAATTAGGAAGAAGAAATGTATTTAATTGGTCAGAATTGAGTTTGATGAGAGTGATTGAGCTAGCAATTTTTAACCTATTAAATAAAGGTCAAATTCCATTATTTTCCATGATTTGTTGGCTACAAATGGAGTATAGATTGGTCGCAGAAGTTAGTAAAAACATATGCAATGGTGGACATTTTATATGTGTCATAGACATAGAAATACCAACAATGAGAAGGATGATATTGTTAGGCAGTGAAAGAAAAATATAACATAAAAACTAGAGCAACAATAAGCAAGATTAAATCGAGAACAACAATCACACAATTGACACACTGATTTATCTGGAAACCCAATGTAGGAAAAACCATGGGAAATGATAATCGGTATTCTTATTATTCAAGGGAGAATTACAATAGCCAACATAATAATACAACCATCCTCTCCTCACACACACACTGCACTCCATAGTATTGAGTCTTGCTCACACACTCTACACACATTCTTCTCTCACCTCTATGTGTATTATCATATATATAACATCTCTCAAACAATTAGACAAACTAATTATAATAAGATCCATCAGTTACACAAATTGTTAATAGAAGAGTGCATGCATACACATTCTAAATATAGTTGCATGCATGTGCATGTTCAAAAATTAGTTGGCATGTTTCCAACAATCTCCACCTTGACAAAAATTTACTTGATATATCATGCCCTTAATTAATTCATCACCTTTTTTGCAATCCAAGAGAATCCAAACACCATCACAGCTCCACAACTTCTCTAACAATACTATTATGTAAACATGTCTACACGATTCGCTCCAATATGAAAAATTTTGCCTCCATCAATAACCTGTATTACAAACCAATACACTTGTCCATTTTGATATGTTGGATTGTTAGTTAAACACACAACACTTTGACCACCATAAAACACCACATCCTGTACCTGTCCATACTTACCCAATAGATCCTTTCATTCCTTCAAGACATAACCTGAGGTAGGCCTCCTCTTGTTCAAATATCATGAATCATAACCATAGACTAAATCATTGCCACCATTGTAGTTGATACTTGTGCTTCTATGTTTGAAGCACCCATTTCCATGCTCTTCACCTGGTTTTTCCATGTGTCTACTGACAACACCAACTACATGTAAAATGTTGACCATTTCCCATCGCAATCATCAAACTTCCTACTAGCATATAATACTCGAGACATATAACCCTTTTATTCTTCATCAGTGAGGACATAAACCCGAAGAAAACTTAAAATGGAAAGCCAAATGGATTTTACTGATTTCACAATATTCATACTAAAATTTCTTGAGTATCTTCTCTACATACTTCTGTTGTGATAACCAAGCTTACCATATTTCTTGTCTCTATGTATTTCCATGCCCAAGATTTATTTTACTACTCCCAGATCCTTCATAACAAACTTCCTAACCAATTGAGACAACCTGTTGACCTCAACCATTCTTGTGCTTGCAACAAGTATAACCTATAACACCAAGATAATGAATATACCATAAACAAAATGGTTATACTCACTTCTTGTAAAATTTGGCTCACCATGAAGGAATCAAACATCTTGTACCATTTTGCTGGCATGCTTCAGGGCATACAATGATTCTTGATTTTGCAAACAAATATTTTGTTTTGATTCTGAAATAATAGTTCTGGTTGTTCCAACTACATCGCCTTTTCCAATAAAACTCCATGTAAAACAGTGTTAAGATCTAGTTGTACTAACTCAAGATCAAGTAACACAACTAGTTCTAACACAAATTGAATAGAAACAAGCTTTTAACAATTGGTGAGAAACTTTCATGGAAATCAATACCTTCCAAATACCCTTCTACTACTAGTCATGCTTTGAACCTTTCATATTTTACTATGTTTGAGTTTATAAAAGGATATTCATAAAACACTGCATCTATGTCAATGATGATTCTATAGGTAGTAGGATCCCACAGTTTGCACCCCTTAACATCATTGCCATATCAAAGACCTACTTGTTTGATATGGGTCCTACATAGAATTCTGATAAAAAAACATAAGCATCACAACCGAATAATTTCACATTTGAGTAATTACCAAATGACATGTTCATACCTCTTCCAAAATATTCTAGTCTTTTGCAACTGATTGTGACCGAGTTACTAGATGACACAACCACTTCTTCCCATAACTATTGATACAACTTGGCATTACTGAATATGCCTATTCGATCCCATTTTCCTTGCAATAACTTCCAAGTTCCATGGATATGAACTTACCTTCATCATATATTCTCAAACACTTGATTGACCTACCCAAAAATCAACCTTTCTACAAACCCACCTTTATAACTTGAACACACTACTCCACCTTGAACTTTGAATTCAAACAAATTTAACCAAATCGGGCCAAACCAACCAAGGTGAACCTTTTCCACTCAGCTCCAAGGACTTTACATTGAATTCCCAGTGCTTCACCTTAACACAAACATTCCCTTGACCAAATCTGACCAAGCCTGCCAAGTAAGCCTTCACCGCTTACCTCCAGGCCCATTTACAATGAATTTCACCAAGCATTTTATAGGCTTCATTACATGCAATCCATGGACAAAATACCATGGGCTACCCAAAAACATGGACTCGAAAAAATATATGCTTTGACCTAAAAACCAGATTTAGCTCATTAAATATTTCACTGAGTCAAGGTTAACTCAAAATACATGCCCCCCCACATATTCAATCTACCTAAATCTGTGTTTAGAATTTTCATAGGTGACCTGATAAAATAGGGGTATGCATGCCTATCCATGTCTTACAGATGTATGCCCATTTACACACAATCAATTATTTTTACAACTCCAAAGTAAATACATCTTTATTATTATTATTATTTCACGACGACTCAACCATCACCACCTTGCACCTTCTATGTGAACATAGGTGGTGAGATACAAAAGATATACAAAACTTCATCAACCATACCTGTAGTTGAATTTGCTTCTTTTGTGGAGTCATATTTCGATGCTTCTTGTATTTTCCAACAATCCTTCTTGAGATGCCAATATTTTCCACAGAACCAACATTTTCCCTTACCCTTACTATCTTTTGACTTAGACCTGGTTTTATCTTTTTGATATTTCCCTCCTTTTATAGATTGGCCTTTGACCACCATTGCTTTTTTTGTTGAGGTTTCTTTACTAGATATTCTCCTCACCTCCTCAGAAAAAAAAGATCCCACAATAGTGTCATATTCAATGGCATATGTTGAGATAAACCACATAGTTGTGACTAGATGATCCATGACTCAGGAAACAAACACAATAGTGTAACCTCCTTGTTCTCATCTTCGTACCCTACATCCATACTAGATAATTGAGAAATCAGAGTATTGAAATAATTCAAGTGATCAACAAATTTCATACCTTCTTTCATCTGCAAGTTATACATTTTCCTCTTCAATAAGATTATGTTCATCAAGACTTTGTCATACATAGACTCTCCAGTCTGTTCCACAAACGTGTTGTTGTTTCCTCTTCAATGATGTTAAACAACACTTCATCTACCAGACATAAATGAATGGTACTGAGGGCTCTTGCATATAGATCTTCCTAGTCCTTGTCTATCATGCTTGTTAGTTTCTTTGTCTTTCCAACCAATGCCTTTTGCAATCCTTGTTGCACAAGCAGATCCTACATATTGAGCTTCCATAGCGCAAAGATATTATTACCGCTGAATTTCTCCACCTCAAACTTAGAACTCTTGATAATGGATTCTCCGTAATAAGACAAGAGGTACAAGTCATGACCATGTCTTATGAATAAGACAAAAAACATTTTATATTTTTTTATACCACTCATACCACCATGCGAATTTTTAGATTGGCACTCCGTTGAGTGTGGAAAGGGAGTGCGAATTTTTATGGATCGACGTTCCTATGAGCATGGAAAGGGGGCGTAAATTTTTAAATAGCGCTCTATAAGTGTGGAAAGGGAGTGATGATTTTCTAGTGCTCCATGGTGCTTGAATCCGATGCGCTAATCCAAGAAAAATTCTTATTTCTCAAGTGTGAGAGTGTAGGCATGCCTCTAACACTACCTAGGGAGCATCGGTGATCTAAAAATCACTCGATCACACCTTCTGGTTCTTATAAAATATATGGGCTCCTCCATACTTCATTTTGCTTGTCCTTATATGCCAAAAATACATCCAAACTTTTCTGCACTCACATGATACTGGCACACAATTCTCCTTGGATCACCTGCGACACCTACTCAACCTTCTCCGATTCCACTTTTTAGGCAACGGAAGCAAAACAGAGCATAAAAACCATAGCATGAACAAGAAAGATTAAACCAAGAACAACAATCTCACAATTGACACAGTGATTTACGTGGAAACCTAATGGGGGGAAAACCACGAGCAATGATAATCAATATTCTTATTATTCAAGGGATAATTACAATAGCCAACACATGCATACAACCCTCCTATCCTCACACACAACTACACTCCACAGTATTGTGTCTTTCTCACACACTCCACACACATTGCACTCTCACCTCTATGGGTATGCTTGTATATATAGCATCTCTCAAACAATTAGAGAAAGTGATTATAATAAGATCCATTTGTTACACAAACTATTAACAAAAGAGTGCATGCATGCACATTCTAAATATAGTTTCATGCATGTGCATGTTGGGAAATTCGTTGACATGTTTCCAACAATCTCCACCTTGACAACAATTTACCTAATATATCATGCCCTTAATTAATTCATCACCTTTTCTGCAAGCCAATAGAATACAAACACTATCATAGCTCCGCAACTTTTCTAACAGTACTGTTATGTGAACATGTCTGCATGATTCACTCCAAGGCCATTCTTCCTGTATCAGTAACATGCCTTATAAACTGATACACTTATCCATTTTGATATGCTGGATTTTTAGTCAAATTCACAACACTTTGACCACCACAAAACACCACATTTTTTACCTCTCCATACTTACCCAATAGATCCTTGCATTCCTGCAAAACACAACCTGAGGTAGGTCTCCTCTTGTCCAAATCTCATGAATCATAACCAAAGACTAAATCACTGCAACCATTGTAGGTGATACTTGTGATTTTTTGCTTGAAGCACCCATTTCCATTCTCTTCACCTAGATTTTCCATGTGTCCACTGACAACACCAACTGCATGTAAAATGTTGACCATTTCCCATCACAATCATCAAACTTCCTACTAGCATATAGTACTCTAGAAATATAATCCTTTTCTTCTCCATCAGTTAGGACATAAACCTGAAGAAAACTCGCAATGGAAATCCAAAGGGATTTTAACGGTTTCACAATATTCATACTAAATTTTCTAAGTATCTTCACCACATACTTCTGTTGTGATAACCAAGCTTACCATATTTCTTGTATTTGTGTATTTCCATGTCCAAGATTTATTTTGTTTCTCCCAAATCCTTCATAACAAACGTCCTAACCAACTAAGCCAACCTATTGACCTCAACCATGATTGTGCTTACAACAAGCATAACATATAACACCAAGATAATGAATATACCATAAACATAATGGTTATACTCACTTCTTGTAAAATTTGTCTCACCATGAAGGAATCAAACATCTTGTACCATTTTCCTGGCATTCTTCAGGGCATACAATGATTCTTGAGTTTGCAAACAAATCTTTTGTTGCAATTTTGAACTAACTGTTCTGGTTGTTCCAACTACATCCCCTTTTCCAACTACAATTTCCAAGCAAATCATTTTCATACTTCTACTAAGGGAATCAACCACCCTATTTTTTTTTCCTTTAATATGTTTTCTTTCAAAATTAAACTCACTAAGGAGAGCCATCCACCTATATTTTCTAGCATTGAGTTTGTGTTGGTTGAACAAATATCTTAGCCCACTATGGTTTGTCATAAGTATGAATATTCTTCCTAGGAGGTAATGCCTCTACATTTTTAAAGCATGTACTATGACAGCCAATTCCAAATTGTGGGTCATATAATTGATTTCATGCTGATTCAATTTTCTAGATTCATAGAAAATCCCATGCCCTTCTTGCATAAGCACTCCTTTGAGTCCTTCCTTGCAGGAATTTGTACACACAAGGAAATATTTTTTGGGGTCTGCAATCTTTAGCATAGGTGCACTGGTTAAACGATGTTTCAGCTACTTAAAAATCTCTTCACACTCTACTGTCCAAATAAATATAACTCCCTTTATCTGAAGGGTGGTGAGTGGATAACCAATCTTGGAAAACCCCTTTATGAACCTCATGTAGTACCCTATTAGGGACACAAATGATCCAATATCAACTACATCTTTTGGGGTAGGCCAATCCATAATGGGTTTGATCTTTTCGGGATCAACTACCACTCCTTCTTCATAGATAACATGGCCTAAGTAATGGACTTGTTTTTGGAAAATGTAAAACTTACTAAACTTTGCATAGAGACTGTTATCTCTCGGTACTTGAGGCACCAAATTGAGATGTTGTTCATGTTATTCCCTACTCTTATAATAGATTAGGATATCATCAATGAAAACCAGCACAAATCTGTCCAAGAACTTGCTGAGCACATTATTCATTAAGCACATAAAGGTGGTTGGTGCATTGGTAAGCCCAAATGGCACCACCAAAAATTCATAGTGCCCATACTTCATCCTAAAGGTTGTTTTGTGGATGTCCTCATCCTTAATTCAGGCTTGATGTTATCCATACCTCAAGTCAATCTTGGAGAAAATTGTAGTGCCCGTTAATTGGTCAAACAAGTCATCAATTATTGGCAAGGGATAATTATTCTTAATGGTCATATTTTTGAGTTGTCTATATCCTATGCACAACCTGAGTGTGCCATCCTTCTTCTTCACAAACAAAGTTAGTGTTTCCCAAGGAGACACACTAGGCCGAATGTAACCTTTGTCCAACATCTCCTTTAGTTGTAGTTTGATCTCAATTAGATTTGGTGTACTCATTCTATAGGGTGCTTTATACATTGACACTACTCCAGGTACAAGTTCTATTGAAAAATCAATATCTCTTATTGAAGGTATACCTGGTACCTCTTCTAGAAACACATCTTTATACTCTCTTAATATAGGATGGTCCTCTAGGCTTGGTTTATTATCCTCAACATAGCTCAACACTTGTATTGCATACAAAGGATATCCTATTCTGAAATACTTCCCCACTTGAAGGGTTGATACTTTTCTCACTAAGACAAGATTTTGAATTCGTTATAGAGTTTATTTCCCCCCTTCCTCATCTTCACACTCCAACATTTTATTATAACAATCCAACATGGATTCATGGGAAGACAACCAGTCCATGCCAATCAACAGGTCATAAGATCCTAAAGGGAGCATGTTTAGGGTTTCTTGGGTGGGAAATCCATTCAAAATGAATTGGCATGCTAGTATGACTTATGTCACCTTTCTTTTTTTTCTAGTGGCTAGTTGTACCAACCATGATTTAGCATTTGTTCTTGTTGCAATATACATTTCTCAATAGTTTGAGGGGAAACATAAATCATATTAGAACGAGGGTCAATTAAAATGGAAACTATATGGTTGACAAGCATAACTTCCATATACACCCCTGAAGCTTGGTGGTTAGCTTGTCTATTATCCAAGGCTGCATAAACTTGTGGCATGCTCCTAGACACATCATTGAATGTGGTAGCCTCCTAGATGTTTTGGATCCTCATATTGTCCTATTTCCTAGGTGGGCATTCCCTGAGCAAATGTTCTTC
The DNA here is from genome assembly GCA_032191745.1 of Picea mariana. Lineage (NCBI taxonomy): Eukaryota > Viridiplantae > Streptophyta > Pinopsida > Pinales > Pinaceae > Picea > Picea mariana. Next base: position 135,790 of record JASDQU010100601.1, on the reverse strand, counting down.
TCCACATTCCCAACATTTAAAGGGTTCTTTCTTTGTATTTTATGTCTTTCTTCGGGTGTATCCAAAGGGTTTATTTCCACTTTGAGATGGAAAATTACGTTGATATACACTTTTAGTAGGAAGGATCATCTTAAATATTATCCTGTGATTCTTAAATATTGAGGATTTAAACCCATTCTTCTTGAATCCCGATTTACTTTTCTTCTTCCAATCCTTATTAGGTTCTGCCTTGATCTTGAATTGTTCATAATAGTACCTTGCCTTTCAAAAAGTGTCCTCTAAAGTCTTAGGTTCATCAAACTAAATTCTATTCCAGAAGGACTAAGGAAGTCCACTAATAAATCATTGCATCTTTACCTTTTCATCCTTTATGTAGGGCACATACCTCATCAACTCAAGAAATATGTTTATATATCCATCTATTGTGAGTTGTCCTAGCTTGAGTTCATAGAACTCCTTGGTATTTTAATCATAGTATCTTTCATACAAGTACTTCTTCTTAAAGTATTTCTCAAAATGTTTCCATGAGAAATCATTCTCATGAATTGCTTTCACATTCCTAAGGTCCTCCCACCAAATGGAGGCCTTTCCATTCAAGTTAAAAATGGTTATTCAATCCTCTAAGGTTTTAGAGTAGTCATGGACTCAGAAGTACTTCTTCAAGCCAAGTAGCCAAACTTCTGCTTCTTCCCCCTCTCTAATTTTTCCATCAAAAGTGGGAGGCTTGTCTTTCTTAAACCCTTTAGGGTCATGGCTCTTGGAATGTTTCCTTCTCTTTCTTCTCCTTTGATAATGTGAAATAGTCTCACTACTAGACAACTCCTTGGAGTTTTCAATTTCCTCACTAGAGGATTCTTCAGTTGAATCCTTGGTGTTAGCATGTCTCTTGGCTCCATGTTGGGCCTTCTTTGAGGTGATTCTCCTTGTGTGTCTAATTTTAGAACCATGCTTTTGTATCTCAGGTGGACTTTGGGTTTTCTTAGTATGATGTTTATCCACATCACTGGAAGTTGGCCCATGTTGTAGTTTCCTTTGTATATTTGAGGGGATTTGTAGTAGAAATGCATTAATTTTAATTTATTTTTCATGTTCTATTATCAGTATTTCATTGCCTTCCTTACAACTTTGTAATTATGCCATGAGGATTCTTACAGTTTCAACCAAATCCGTAGGGGTTTCCACCACCCTCCTCTCATCAGATTCTTCTTCTTTATTGTGGGAGATTTCCCCCAACTCATGGTGGGTCACCATTCTTTACATTGTAGTTTTCCTTGCTGTCCACTGACTATTTGAGTGCTGATAAAACATTTTTTTTTAGTTAATTATATACTAATTTATGAACACATGAAATTGTAAGGTGAAATTAGCTTCATTATTTGGAAACATTAACAACACACAATTCATATTTTTAAAACATATAACAACAACATAAAGTTTCATTCCTCTCTTCAATAATGGTTTAAATAAGCTTCTTATGAATGGGGTAAGATAGGGTGCTACCTCTTAAAGGTTCTCTAATAAAAATTGTTCATCTCGTTCATGAGTCCAAGAATGTCAAGTGTTGTTGCCTTCTCTAATACCATTCTGACACACACCCAACCCCCTAAGTATCATTTTAAGGGATGGGGCATACAAATTTTTCTTTTCTCAATCACCTCCAATCCCTATAACTAGGATTCCATCATCTTCGATTCAACGAGGGTTTTCCAACGACTAATTTTTTTTCCTGATCTGAGTTTTGGATGGAAGGTCATGATCTTTCAAATTTATTTAGGCCTTCATCGACTAGAGTCATTGACCACCATGTGGCAACCACGTGGCTCCCTATCACCTGATACACCACATCATCATAGCATATAAATATTTTCCCAACTAGAGGTTGACACTTGTCTAGCTTTTATAGGCCTATCAAATTAATTAATCATTATCATAATAAAATCCTACACTTTACTAATCATTTATTTAATCCCCATTAGGGGTAATTAATCTTGATTAACTCATTAACCCTATATTTACATTTTTATTTGGCCTAAGTTATCGGCCCGGTAAAATCAAGGATTACTTCTTTTTGACCTTGGTAATCCCACATTTTAGGGTAAATTTAGTGTTAATTATTATATCAATACCCCATCACGTAAATTTATAATCTAATCATGCTACTAAATAAATTTTTTAATTAATTATATTATAATATAATCCTACTTAATTATATTACAATATAATTAAATGTATCAAAGGGCACTTACGGTTATTAATATCAATTAACGCCTAAGTATTCAGACTTCGAAGAAATTCCTCTTCATGCTTTTATGAACATACTCAAATCTCATGAATGTCGGAGTTCCAAAGAGGGTCCCACTTATATTATAAAGTGATGCAAATATAATTAATTATATTAAATTATAATATAATTAATTACCTCTAATGTTTGTATCAATATTTATGCAAACATTGGAATAGAAAAGGTAGGTTTCGGCCTTCGTCCCTTTTAGCTTGTTTATTCTATCACCCCAAACATTATGGAATCCCAAAATCCTGAACTCCCAAACTCCTTGAGTCCCGAAGGGGGGTCCACACTTATATGTGTTATGTATTTAAATATAAATTTTAGAAAGGAAAAGGATTGGACTCATTCATATGAAAATATTATAATAAAATTTTGTTTATTATAATATACTATATTACACCCCTTTAGAAATTGCACCCAATTTCATTAAGTTCCTAATATTATATTTAATATTGGAATGACAGAGAGAGCTCTCTCAGTAAACTCCTTCAGTTCTCCAACATACTCTTCATTCTCAAACTTGCTGGAGCCCTGGAGTGCCAAAGCCCCGAAGTGGTCCCCACTTATACACGTTACAAATTATTAAATATTTAAAAAGGGGAAAGAGTTGACATTATCCACGTGTAGCTATTTTAATGAACCTTAGTATAACATACTATATTATATGATACCCCTTGAAAAATGTACCTAGGTTTATATAATCTCTAATATTAAATTTAACATTGGAATGAGGGAAGATATATCTGGGTCAACTCCTTCGACTCTTTCATGCATTCTTCATTCTCAAATATCTTGGAGTCTTAGAGTTTTGGAGTCTCGAAGGGGTCCCACTTGTATTATATTGTGATTTAAATAAAATAAATTATCTTGGATTATAATATAATATATTGCAACAAAAGTGTATTATAATCAATTAATTTAATTGATCGCATTAAATAAAATATAATATAATTTATTATATTTATTATCTATGCAACATTTGTAAAGGGAAAGTTAGGGTTTGGGCCTTTGACGATTTTATCTCATGAGTTTCATAACCCCAAACACCCTGGAGTCTCGAAGTTCCGAGCTCCTAGAGTCCCAAAGTCCCGAAGTGGTCCCACGCACATACATTGACATGTTAAATAATAATTTAAATAGAAAAGGACTTTGTTTCATCCATGTGTTCATTATAATATATTAATTTTATAATAAACCCCATCAAAATTCATGCCCTGGTTTCATANTATATATATATATATATATATATAACACACACACACACACACACACACACTAACAATAACTTCACATGTTTGTAACTCCCAATGACCGAAGTCCCAATAATTATGAAATTATTAAGAGGTTGATCATGGGTGGATTAATCGTGTTTAGTATGTAATTTTTACGGCCTTCAGGTCATTCTCCAGTTCACTCTCCACTTCAAACCTTCGGAGTCCGGAGTTCCAAAGCTCCAAAGTGTGATAATAGATGATCAAGGTCAATAATCATGGGTTCACACACACACACACACACACACACACACACACACACACACACACACACTACAATATCCGCGCACAAACTCAATATTCAGTAGGGTTTAAATAAATTTTATTTAATTAAACTTGAAATAAAGGGAAAAAATGGAAATTAGTTTTCCTTATTCCCGACTTTTAAAATAATAAAATAAAATCATATTCAGGAGGAAATTTTTCTCCATTTAAAATATGGTTTATAATTTCCTTTCCTCACACGTAAAGGAGTAAACTTTCTCCTTCTTACTGAGCTTTACTTTTCTTACCAAGATTTAAGGAAATTGGTCCTAAGACAATAATTTCCTCCAGAGTGAATTCAATATTTCTACCAAAATTACAACCCAACACAATTATGAGGGCTCTTCCCAAATTTATAGGAGATTTAACACAAGTTTAGCATAATTTTTATTAATGCCCAAATGAAATCTAAAGGTTTTTTGTACTTTGAATTCAAGTAAGAAGTGTCATGTATAATTCCAAAATTATTTTCCTCACTACTTATTTGTAATGATTTTTTCATTTTTAAATATTTTAGTTGTTTCCCTAAAGTGCAAACCCAGATCTGATATACTCTAAAATTCGTGTAATAAGGATTGATGACAAGCTAAAATAGTACACTAATATGCATAAGAAAATATCTCACTTCCCAGATTCTTTATAGAGACTTTTATTTTTATTAAATGTTCATTCATCCTTTCCTATGCATGAAGTAGGTTGTGAAACTCATTCAACCATAACATTCACTCCTAGAATTCAACACAAATAGTCACAAGGTGAAATTGTTCACCAAAATAACATTCAATTGTTACATTTCACAGTCACACCTAAATTTTTCAAGGTACTCTAATAAAAAAGATTGAACTTGTATTTCTATAAAGCACAGACTATAGTTATCACTGAACTTAGCACTACAAAGATTTTAGCAAAATATACTTATCTAGAACCCAGAAAGTGTTGCAACTGCTAAAAGGGGTGCCCTTTTCCACCCAACTCTAGACACAAAAAATCCTGGAAGTATTTACCACTGGCCAACCCCTAGCTAGATCATGATGCCTTGAGAGATATTCTTCCTTTTGTTCAACAATAGCCAGGGACGAAGGTTACTCTCCTCCTCCCACAGGAACTTGGTAGATCGATTTTCTCTCCACCAAGGAAGGGGGTATGCAATGAGTACTTCCTTATTCACTCATCTTCTCTGCAACCCCATTTATTATATTGGTTATAAAATGCTTCCCAATAGTTCCTATACCCATAAACAAATTCTTTTTTTAGTTCTCTTTAGAACCAGAGAGTTGCACATGCTCTCCCTCTTCAGAATTGGTCACCAAACCCATTCCTCTACATCCTCCCTCTCTGCCCACAATTTTTCCTTCCTTTTCTTTCCTTCCTCAACAATATTTCATGGGTCCAATTCCCAATTGCGTGGGTTACGTCAGGAAGGTTCCAGATAGGTACTCTTCCCATCTCCTCATTGACTCTTGAGGAAGACTTCCCAACTACTAGTTTGAATGGTAATTAAATTCTCTGGGTCAAAGGACTATTCTAGGTCTAAAAACTTTAAATCTAGCAGAGTATTGGTTTGGTATGGATCATCTCAACCATTACCAGTTCCCCTCACTATCTCTCTCATGCATCATGATCTACCTTGGAAACCCCTTCAATAGTTATGTAACATATTCCATTTTATTTAGTAGTAGAAATATATACATTACCTTCTATAACAAAAGGTTCATAAATTCCAATATCCACACATAATCAGTCTTTCCATAGTCTTTTAGAAGGATATAGTTATATTTACAAGCTGGGGGAAACAAGGGTATTGCATTTATACTAGTGTATTTCACAGTGATAGTGGTTTCATTAGTTATTTGACACTTATGTTTCAAGGTGTTTGGAAGGGGAAAGTATAGGTGGTTGTAGCCACCTTTCGATTGTAGTCGAAGAACATAGCAAGTTGTAGCCTCCTTCTAGTTGGATCTAGAGATTTGGGGAGTTGGATCTTCCTTCAGGTTGTAGCTTTAAAATAAATGGGGTTGGAGCCTCCTTCCAGTTGCTGCTGGAAAAAAAATGAAGTTGGTGCTTCCAATGAATGTAATTCTTAAAGACATATAAGAAAAATCATTTTGTGGTTTTCTCCCACATTGGTTTTCCACGTAAAAATACTAGTGTACTATTACATGTATGATTGCCCCCCTCTCAATAATCTAACAACATGTGCCAGGGGAAGAATAAGATAAACCATCCTCCATGTCACTAGAAATAGTCTCCTTTACCATTTGGATGTTTATTATATTTCAATCTCAACCCTTAATAATTATATTGGAGACATTGGGAGGAGACATCATATTTTCTCATTTCCAAGAATATTTATGCCTTGACCCACATTAAAGTCACATGGCCACCAAAATACTCCACATAAAGGTAGAATATTTCTAAGGATGCAAATGATTTCCAAAGATAAATTGTAACAATCCCATATCCTATCACGAGTGTATGTCATGCCATTTGTGGTATGGATGAGGTCTCATAAAATTGTCACTAATACTATTGGTGGGGGGAGAAATTGAAGGCTCCTCCATCTATCAATCTAACACCTACAACCAAATGAATAATGTGGTTGGATTGTTTTTTCTCCCAAGTGTTTTGTCCGAGACATTGAAATACTCAATTGTTTCATAACCCTATGCTTTTTTTTGAATCCACTAAACTAGACGATGATGGTGTAATCTCATTGGAAGATGATTGAGATACATATACCTACTAAGAATTGTGGAGTCCTACAATACTATAACCCTATGAATGTCCAACATAGACAATAATAAATGGTCTTGAAATAGAGCTATCACTTTTTCCTCTTTATTAGAAGTGATGTCTATTAGTGTACATGCACATTTTCCATATTTTCCTACTATTCAGGGGGATTTCTATTTTTAGCATGTATATTTATAGTGTGACTATATATAGCATGTATTCTTATAACATGTCTATTTTTATCATGTATATATTTATAGTAGGCCTATGTTTAGTAGGTTGCAAGGACATGGCAGTTCCAAGGATCAAAGAACACTTCACCTTGAATATTCCTCTTTCCATGGGAGTATTTCCCTCCTATACAATTGCACACTTCCACTAGAATATCAATCAATGTTAGTTCTATTTTTAGTCACTTCAGTTATAGATTTTAGTTTAGCATGCATGAATTTTTAATTATGTGTGTTTAACTCTATTATTATCCAACTAACTCCACTTACCACTAGTATTATCTTTGGAAGTTCTAATTCCAATAATAGTCAATTTATTTATGACTAGCCAACTCCATTTTTGGCTAGTTAACTCCACTTGCTACTAGATAAGTTTGGAGTCACATCTGCATGCACAAGGAATCCCTAACATTAGTGCACACTTATTCCCTCATGGAGAGTTCTATATACATATATCATTCTCTCATTGTAATGCAATGAATTCAATAGTTCATTCTTTCTTCTTTTTTTTTGGTCTCATGCTTGCAAGTGTTATTTCTTCTTAGTAACTAGATTATTGTGCTTAGCAATTTAGTTTCTTATTTGCAACTAGATTCTTGTGTGAGAATTTTTACAATGTCAATGTCCATTAGAAATCAATAGTTTGTTTTCTATTGAGATCAAAGGAAATAACACATGCACATGTCACCCCTTAGTAATAATATTGTTATTAGTATATTATATTGAAAGCAAGAGAACAAATAAATTAAATAGATACAACTGTATATTGACTAAAAAATGCACATGAACACATAATACTTGAGATACTTCTCTTCATAAACTTGCTTTCCTCACCATTGAACCAAGAAAGTATTTAATTACATAGAGGAAGAGCCTAGATACTCTTTTGGGAATGTTTAGAGAGTTTCTGAGAAATGTTGAATTCTCTAGAATGGAGTTCTCTAGAATAGTTTACATAATCAGTTATCCAGAAGGACTTATTTCCTACCACATTACATGTGATGGGTGTAATTAAGTTTCTACACCCCCCCTCTTAATTACTACCATTGATTCTATCTACCTAGATTCTATCTATGAAATTTAAAAACATCATTTGTCATTAGATTTGTGAATATATCAACCAATTGGTATTTCAATTTACAAAATTCCAAATAAATTTCACCATTTTTTACAAGCTCTCTAGTGAAGTGGTATCTAGTATCAGTATGATTTATTTTTTGGTGAAAAACGTGATTCTTTGGCAGGCTACGACTCAATTTTTTTCACGATAAAATGGAATTAGTTCTTCCTATCCTTGTTGAAGTTCATTAATTACTCTTTGTAACTAGACTGCTTGACAAATTACCATTGTTGCTGCTACATATTGTTACACATGAAATTTGCACACTTAGGTACCTCACCTTAAGTGTTGTAAGTGTCTCATACACATTAACACCATGGAATAACCTATGTCACAATCCCTATTCAATGTGAAGGAGGGATATATTACATGAAGGCCAAAACACCAAGTGCACATGAATTATTATTAATATTCATGAAAAATAAATTAATTAAATGTGACAATCCACCTCACATTTGGTTTCCTATTTTTTAGGGAAGGTGGAGGATCTCATGGATGGTTGAAATATTTCCTCCTTAAAATACTTGAGAGATATTTCCTTCCCAAAACCCTTAAGAAATATTTTCCCCCTAAATATATTTCATATCCCTTTTTAGTGGATTTGATGAGTGATCCTCTCCATGGTGGTTAAGCCTCCAAATCCTATATAATGAGGGATTTTCATGGAGAAAGGAAAAAAATGGAGGAGTTTAGAGATACCAAACTTATGATCTCATAAGAAAGAAGTGGAGTTTTGAGGTATCAAACCTATGGTCTTGGGAGACAGCTTTAGGATATCAAACCTATGATTTTAGGAGCTTTATGCAAGGGCTGGACAAGGAGGACTTGGGGGAGTTGTTGCAAATGCATCTACAGTTTGTAAGTATTTATTTAAGAGTTCTCATTAATATAATGCTTGGCCTATTTCCTTCTAACCTATGTCTCTTTACATATGTTTGTCTTATTTCCTTCTAACCTATTGCATTGCATGTGTTAAACAATGCTAAGGAGTTCAGAGATCAAGATCAAGTTGGAGAAGCAAGGAAAAATATCAGAATAAGGTGCATTTACCCATACTCTGTATGTTGGTTTGTGAATTTGTTTAGATCGAGATTTGGTACTTATCACTTCCTATTGTCTTGATTGGAGCTTGAAATTTTTCATAATTGTGAAATTTCCCTTTCTAGTTGCTTGTTTTGTCAGGACAGTTTGAGTATTTTCTCTTTCTCCCTGTCTTTTCTTGGATTCTTCTATACATTTTCTTGTACTCCTTGAATGTTTTTCAGTTGTTGAATCCTTGATTGAGTTCTTGTTAGAACATGTTTCTACATGTTTTCTTTCAGGCCTCACCACCTTGAGTGCACTTTGTTTGACTATTTTTTCTTCCCAGTTCTTTGTCTCCAACTTAGATCTCTTTCATTTCAAAGTATATAAGAAAAAACGTTTTCATATCTCCTTGCATAGTTAATCAAACGAAGAAAGTTTTCATTAATTAGGAAGTTTTCTTTGGTTTATGATTCAAAAAAGAGCTAGTTTTTCATAAGCATTTCAGTTATCGGAAACATTTTCTTGATATTTTGGCATTGCCTTGATCTCAGAATTGAAAGTTGCATTGTTTTGAGTGTTTTCTTGTGATTAAGAATAGTAGAACTCTTCTCCTTCCCATACATAGAATTCATTGAAAGAAAGAACTACATATCATTCTTTTGCATTAGTTTCGAGTCGAGTCTCTTACACATCATTAGTTTCATCTCGATGAACCCTTTGAGTTAAAAGCCATTAAAATCAACCATGCACTAATAAAATCAATTCGAATATTTTTTTTTTAGCACACCAACAATAGCTTAGGATTAGAGTGTTTGGACTAGGTGAAGTGAGTAAATTGTCCAAGACTACTAAAGAGACTGTATAAAATTAAAGAGCATTTAAATCCAACTTTCGTATAAGCATAGCCTAGAACCTCCTCTCACATAGGGGATAAACATGAGGTTGCATGAGGGAGTTATGTAGGAGCATCGCCAACTCATCAAGCGAGCCAGCGCAGAAGCAGAGGACAACTGGATAAGCCAACACAAATTTTGAAAACACCTTGAAACTATTGCGCGAACATTTATGTGATAATTTAATGAAGCGCACTTTGTATATTGTGTCGGACCTTGAGCCTTTAGCTCTTGTCCTTTAGTAGATAGACGACATTTAAGGAAGTTAATGCTGGTAGATAGGACTTTAATTCTAGATTAGACTGTTTGAGAGCGCAAGAGGGAGACGGGATATAGACAAACTGTAGAAGAACACCCATGTACAGATCTTGAATTAATAGAAGAAATTGATTTAGATTCATGGCTTTTGTGTTATTCTCTGAGTATGTGTGTTGAATGCTATGCTCATGAGTGTTTGTTTTCCTATTATACATTTTCTTTGATATGTTGTGTATATGATTTCATGTCTGAAATGAATTCTGAGAGGATAATGGAATGAGTTTTAATTGTTTCTCTATTTGGGCTAGAGAATTCCTGCAAGGAGTGCAGTCGAAGTCGTCCGCAAGGAGTGCATTGACAGAAGGCTTAGGTTGTTTATCGTTTGTCCTCATTCACCCCAGGTGCAGTTGGGCATAGGAGTTGTGCAAGGAAGTGCATAGGCCGAGTAAAAGTCTCAGGGTTGCGAACCTGAGTGAAGTATTGAAGGACTATTGCTGCAGGTGTGCGCAGAGTCAAGGGACTTCAACACTTAGACGTGGTTGAAGGTTTTCTGCAAGGAGTGCATGCAAGAGTTTTCTGGGAGGACTGGGAAGTTGTGGGAAAATCTCAAAAGAGATAGGCCTTTGAATCAGTGGAAGGATAGCACAGGGAATATGCGACTTGAAGTCTGAAAGAGGCATCTCAGGTTTGTGAGCAAGTGAACAAGTCCCATGTGGAGACACTTAGTCATTTCAAAGATTTTCATCAGGAAGAACGGACTGTGGGAATTCTCCGAGGAGAATCCGTGAAATCTCCGTGAGTCGTTAGATGTTGTGGATGTGCAGGGGAGATACCATAGGTATTCCCGAGAGGTTCAAAGCTCAGGAGGACTGGAGCTGTTGATCAAGGCCACAAGGACCATTGGATCTACACGTATATCATGTATCGGGGTTTCGTAGATCGAAACCGCAAATTATTGCAACGAAAATCGCAAAATCGCGATACGCGATTTCCTGACAGATTAAGGGTAGCGTGGGCCACACTTGAGTCGGTGAGTGGAGGACAGGTGGCAAGAGCTATCAAAGTTTCGTGGTGAGAAATCCTGAGACATTGACATCAGGATTCGTGAAATCACAAACTCCGAAATCCCAATAGAAGTGACGGGGAGTGGAAAAGTCAACTCGTGCATGTGCGTCGGAGTCCTGGTGTATCGGTATTTGGGAGTCGGTAAGATGAGTTTCTTGGTATCGCAAGTCTTGAAATTGCGATAGGAAAAATTTCGATAGAGGAAAGAGGAGGTCAGCGTTGACTGGTCATCGAGTCTCTGGGATTCGAGAGCCCAGTGTTCGAGCTTTGACATCGCGAAGTCGCGAAGTTCGATTATCTGATAAGAAAAGAGAGGGGATCACACGAAGATATCTATGGGTACAGATTTACCGATAGGGAAATAGAAGGATGTTTGAGTTCTTCGGGCCATGAGAGAAAGAAGATCCTGTGAGCGGACGTGCCCTGCGGAGCGCGCCTGCGTCAAGGTGGTATCAGAGCACAGAAAGACTCTTTGCTTTCTATAGCAGAGAAGAGGAGAATTCACCATGCCACCAAGAAGAGATAGAAAGTCACCCGATCCAGAGGATAGGGAAATGCCGTGACGAAGAGGTAGGCAGATGGAAGATCTAGCCATAGAGAGACAAATGCGTGATCTCTGAGCTAGACTTGAAGACATGGAAATAGCGCAAAGACACGCAGACAGTGCAGGGGATCTGAGTGATTTCGAGAGCGAAGTTGAGGCTGAAAGCGAGGAATAAGTTGTAGCTGAAGATGCATCAAACGAGGATTTGATCAGAGAAATTGCCAGGATGGGTGCAAGAGCAAAGATAGACATTCCAGTTTACGAGGGAAACTTGGATGCAGAGGAGCTTCTAGACTGGATTAGAGCTCTGGATACATACTTCGATTATGAAGATGTCGAAGAGGATAAGAAGGTTAGGCATGCTGTCATGAGATTGAAGGGACAGACAACATTATGGTGGGATGAGCTACAATTTGATAGACGCTGCAAGGGTAAGTAGAAGATCAAGAGCTGGGATCGAATGATAGTGAAGATGAAGGAGAAATTCATCCCGAGATATTCTCAAATCACTCTGTTCAGGAGGATGCAGAACCTGAGACAGAAGATGATGACAGTAAAGGAATACACTAAGGAATTCTATAAACTGAACATCAGGGCAGGTCATCGGGAGAGCGATGATGAAAAAGTTGCCAGGTATATGAATGGCCAGAGATACGATATCCAGGACGAGATGAGAATGCTAACCATATGAATGGTGGAAGATGCTTATCAATTGGCTCTGAAGGCTGAGGAGAAGCTAAGCCAAAAGCAAGGTCAGAGGGGATGAGGCAGGAGTCAGCCCATAGGTAAGACAGTTGCCCAGAACAAAAACCAAAAGACCAGGGAAGACTAGAAGAAACCTCTGGGTAAAGTTGAAAGAGGTGGGACCTCACAGAGAGGGCCATATGTTGAACAATGAGGGTAGCATACGGAGCAGAGCGGAGGATATTCCGGTAACAATATGTTTCCTTGTACAAGAGGTAGAGGAAGAGGAAGAGGTGGAGTAATCACGTGCTTCACGTGTGGGAAAAATGGGCACAGGTCATTCGAATGTCCAGAGAAAAAGAAGGACAGTGGAGAGGCTTACATCGTCGAGGCACAGAGGTGAGATGTTGAAGCAGAAGACATCGAAGGCAGAAGGTCATTGATGATGCGTAAGGTTCTCTTAACACCCGAGAAGGAGGTGGAGGACTCAGCTCAAAGGACCCGACTTTTCAGAACAGCTTGGAAGACTAGGGATAGGGTATGCAAGGTCATTGTGGATAGTGGTAGCACAAACAATCTCGTTTCTACAGAGATGGTAGAGAAGATGGAGCTGGAGATGACTGATCATCCAAGCCCATATAGAGTTTCGTGGCTACAGAAAGGACACCAGGTAATTGTTGCTAAACAATGCTTGGTTGAATTCAAGATAGGTGGATATAATGATAAAATCTTGTGTGATGTCATTCATATGGATGTTTGTCATCTATTGCTGGGTAAACCATGGAAATATGACAGAAATGTGATTCATGATGGGCGAATGAACACATACACCTTGGAGAAGAATGGGAGGACACACATGTTGCTTCCGATAAAAGATAAGGAGGTGAAGCCAGAAGTAAACAACACAGTACTTCTCATGAGTGGGAAGGAACTTCTTATGGAGGTGAAGAAGAAAGAAGATCCACAATTCTTTGTGGTCAGAAGGCTGAGGATTGTTCTGACTAGCACAAGAGTGGATGATCTACCAGAGGAGATTCAGGAACTATTGGAAGAGTTCATTGATATCGTGGTGGACGAATTACCTCGTTCATTGCCACCGATCAGGAGTGTGATTCATCATATTGACCTCATACCAGGAGCTAGTTTGCCAAACAAAGCCGTGTACAGAATGATGTCGCAAGAGAATGAAGAGGTTAAAAGGCAATTCTGAGAGTTATTGGACAAAGGTTTGGTCAGAGAGAGCTTGAGTCCATGTGATGTTCCAATGGTACTCAGTCCAAAAAAAGATGGAGGTTGGAGAATGTGTACCGACTCAAGAGCCATCAACAAGATAACCATTAGGTATAGGTTTCCATTTCCAAGGATGGATGATTTAATGGATTGCTTGAGCGGAGCAAAATACTTTTCAAAGATTGATCTGAAAAGCGGATATCACCATATTCGTATGAGGGAAGGTGATGAATGGAAGACAACATTCAAGACAAACGAAGGTTTGTATGAATGGCTTGTTATGTTGTTTGGCTTGAAAAATGCATCGAGTACCTTTATGAGGTTGATGAATGAAGTCCTGAGGGAGTTCATCAGGAAATTTGTCATCGTGTATTTGTATGACATACTAGTTTTCAGTAAAACCGCAACGGAGCATCTGAAGCATTTGGCTACAGTGATGCAGAAATTGCAGCAGGAGAAGTTGTTGATTAACATGAAGAAATCCTCATTCATGAAGACGAAGCTCATTTATATGGGGTTTGTTATTTCTATAGACAAGCTGAAAATGGATCCAGATAAGGTGGACGTGATCAAGAATTGGCCATCACAGAGGAATATATTTGAGGTGAGAAGTTTTCATGGTTTGGCTAGTTTCTACTGAAAGTTCATTAGGAATTTCAGTGGAATCAGTGCAGCGATGATGGATAAAGTAAAGAAAAGACACAAATCTTTTCACTTAGACTGAAGAGGCGGAGAAAAGTTTCAAATTGTTGAAACAGAAGATCACGAAACAACCAGTTCTGGTGTTGCCAGATTTCCAGAAGACATTTCAGGTGAAATGTGACGCAAGCGGGTTTGCCATAGGAGCGGTCTTGAGTCAGGAGGACAGACTGATTACATATTTCAGTGATAATTTGAATGAGGCAAAAGAAAAGTACTCCACGTATGATAAGGAATTTTAAGCTATCATACATGCATTGAAAAAGGGGAGGCATTACTTGATACCCAAAGAATTTGTTTTGTACAGTGATAATCATGCCTTACAGTTTGTGACTCAACAGGAGAAGTTGAATCAGAGGCATGTTAAGTGGGTTGAATACATGCATAATTTCACTTTTGTAATTAAGCATATTTTAGGTACTGCTAACAAAGTGGCTGATGCTTTGAGCAGGAAATGTTTGCTGATGCAAGAGTTCAAAGTCAGGATGTTAGGCTTTGATGGTCTCAGGGACATGTATGCAGATGATCCAGACTTCAAGGAGGCATACGAAGCGGCTGAGAAACCATTTCTCAGAGACTGGAGCCAATGGATGGACTACATGATCCAGGAAGGATTATTGTTCAGAGGCAATCAGTTGTGTATTCCTAAATGCTCCATGAGGGAGAACTTGCTGAAGGAGAAACACAGTGGAGGCTTGGTAGGGCATTTTGGTCACGAAAAGACATTCACAAAGCTGAGTGAGTCATACTTTGGCCAAGGATGTGATCAGAGGTCAAGAGATTTATAGACAGGTGTATAATTTTCCAGCATTCAAAGGGGAGGAAGCAGAATGCGGGATTCTATCAACCGTTTCCCATACCAGAGAGGCCATGGGATGCGATTAGCATGGATTTTATATCAAGGTTGCCAAGGACGCAAAGAGGATTTGATTCAGTCTTTGTGATAGTGGATAGGTTTTCCAAGATGGCACATTTTATCCCATGCCAGAGAAATAGTGATGCAACTCACATCGCAAATCTGTTTTTCAAAGAGGTCCTTCGACTTCACGACCTACCGAAAAGCATAGTTTCAGACAGAGACACGAAGTTCATAAGGCACTTCTGGAGGACTTTGTGGAAGAAGCTAGGAACTAATTTGATGTTTATTTCAGCCTATCATCCTCAGATGGATGGACAGACAGAATTGGTGAACAGGAGTCTGGGAGACTTACTGAGGAGCTTGGTGACAGAGCACCACAACCAGTGGGATAGTATATTACCATAGGCCACAGGCCACAATGACTCAGTGAACAGGAGCACAGGCCAATGTCCATTTTAGATTGTGTATGAAGTGCAGCCGAGAGGAGTTTCTAAAATAAGGGATTCGGAACAGACTGTGACTAGGAGCGCAAGTGCCGAAGAGTTCTCACAGGCAATGAAAGAACTTCACGGCCAGGTGAAGCAGTGACTGCTAGATTCAAATTGTGAATATAAGCACAGAGCCGACCAGTGGAAGAGACAACTTCAGTTCGAGGTTGGTGAGTTAGTTCTAGCACATTTTAGAAAGGAAAGGTTCCCGAGGGGAACATACAATAAATTGAAAATGAAGAAAATCGGGCCATGCAAGGTCTTGAGAAAATTTGGGGACAATGCTTATGAGATTGAACTACCCGATGGGATCAGGATATCTCTGATATTCAATGTTGCAGATTTGTACCCATACAGGGCTGGAGAAACAGAGACTGGAACTGAGCAGCCAGTGATCCAGTGGATGAAACAGATGCTAGTTGCAGATAAACCACAGATGGAATGCATACTGGACAAGAGAATTAGTAAGAAGACCAGAAGGAAAGAATACTATGAGTATCTGGTCAAATGGAAGAACCATCCAGTTGAAGATGCCAGTTGGGAGACTAAAGCAGAGATACAGAAGCATGGACAAACCGTGTAGGAGCTCATGGATAGGAGCCCATGAAAGTTTTCAAGTGAGGGAGTATGATGTAGGAGCATCGCCAACTCATCAAGCTAGCCAGTGCGAAAGCGGAGGACAGCTGGATAAGCCAGCACAAATTTTGAAAACACCTTGAAACTATTGCGCGAACATTTATGTGATAATTTAATGAAGCGCACTTTGTATATTGTGTCGAACCTTGAGCCTTTATCTCTCGTCCTTTAGTAGATAGATGAAATTTAAGGAAGTTAATGCTGGTAGATAGGACTTTAATTCTAGATTAGATTGTTTGAGAGCGCAAGAGGGAGATGGGATATAGATACCCTCATTGTGCATTGTAGCAAAAAATAAATAAATTTCAGGCATAGTTGAAGCAGGAAGAACATAGAAGAGAAGCAAAGAACCGTAGAAGAACACCCATGTACATATCTTGAATTAATAGAAGAAATTGATTCAGATTCATGGCTTTTGTGTTATTCTCTGAGTATGTGTGTTGAATGCTATGCTCATGAGTGTTTGTTTTCCTATTATACATTTTCTTTGATATGTTGTGTATATGATTTCATGTCTGAAATGAAGTCTAAGAGGATAATGGAATGAGTTTCAATTGTTTCTCTCTTTAGGCCAAAGAATTCATGCAAGGAGTGCAGTCAAAGTTGTCCACAAGGAGTGCGTTGACAGAAGGCTCAAGTTGTTTAGATTTTGTCCTCATTCACCCCAGGTCCAGTTGGGCATAGGAGCCATTCAAGGAAGTGCACAGGCCGAGTAAAAGTCTCAAGGTTGTGAACCTGAGTGAAGTATTGAAGTACTGCTGCTACATGTGTGCGCAGAGTTGAGGGACTTCAACACTTAGACGTGGTTGAAGGTTTGCTGCAAGGAGTGTGTGCAAGAGTTTTCTGGGAGGACTGGGAAGTCGTGGGAAAGGCTAAGAAGAGATAGGCCCTCAAATCCGTGGAAGGATAGCACAGGGAAGCTGCAACTTGAAGTCCGCAAGAGGCGTCTCAGGTTTGCGAGCAAGTGAATGAGTCTTGTGGGGAGACACTTAGTCATTTCGCAAATTTTCATCAGGAAGAATAGACGGTCGAAATTCTCCGAGGAGAATCCACGAAATCTGCGTGAGTCGTTAGATGTTGTGGATGTGCAGGGGAGATACCACTGGTATTCCCGAGAGGTTCAAAGCTCAGGAGGAGTGGAGCCATTGATCAAGGCCACGAGGACCGTTGGATCTACACGTATATCGTGTATCAAGGTTTCGTAGATCAAAACTCCAAATTATTGCAATGAAAATGGCGAAATCGCAATACGTGATTTCCCGACAGATTAAGGGTAGCATGGGCCACAGTTGAGTAGGCGAGTGGAGGACAGGTGGCAGGAGCTATCAAAGTTTCATGGTGAGAAATCCTGAGACATTGACATTAGGATTCGTGAAATCATGAACTTTGAAATCTCGATAGAAGTGACGGGGAGTAGAAAAGTCAACTCACGCATGTGCGTCGGAGTCCCAGTGTATTGGGCATCAGGAGTCGGTAAGACGAGTTGCTTGGTATCGTGAGTCCCAAAATCGCGATAGGAAAAATTTCGATAGAGGAAAGAGGAGGTCAGTGTTGACTGGTCATCGAGTCTCGGGGATTCGAGAGCCCAGTGTTCGACCTTTGACATCGCGAAGTCGCGAAGTTCGATTCTCTGATAAGCAAAGAGAGGGGATCACACAGAGATATATGTGGGTGAAGATTTGCCGATAGGGAAATAGAAGGATGTTTGAGTTCTTCGATCCATGAGAGAAAGAATATCCTGTGAGTGGACGTGCCCTGTGGAGAACGCCTGCATCAGGGAGAGTAGCAGAGATTACCCCTCCAAATATTAACCAATCGTAGCAGAAAGATCGCATATTGGGGAGTATTATTGAGAAACTAATGGTTTCATTTTCTCTTGGTGCTTCGTGAACTTCGAATCTGTTCGGGGTCCTCTGGAGTCCTACTGGTCCACTTGTCTTCAGTTCTCTTGAAGCCTTCAGACTTTGATATCCTTCCCGTATGTTTGGTTCCAAATGTTGACTGTACCCCCCCAGAGGATGACTATGATTTGGTAACATTAGTGGCCTTTCCTAGGTATCTACAGAGGTGATTGTGGGGGGATTCCCATAGTACCTGAGGTAGACGTCGTATCAAACTCTCAGTACCCTTGAAGGGTGATCCTGCGAAAGTGAGGGTTGCTTACACCAAGAAGGGATGTTATGTGGAGGTTGGGGTAATAGTGTCTCACTTCTTCGTTGGTGGTTTGATATCCTGTCTTCAGAATATCCTTAAAATCTGTTGTTTCTTGGTTGATTGATTTTAGTTTTCATAGGAGTGTGTTTCTTTGTTTTGCATAGAATACCTTAGGATAAGCATTTTTGTAGTATATAAGGTATGGAACCTGACACTTAGGAACCACAACATAATATTTCTCATGAAGCAGTGATCGTAGATCACACTTATGAAACTGGGAGCATCACTCTTGGAAGTGGCCATCACATTGACGAATCGGTCCCAACCTTCATACAAATCTTGGCATATTTTGTGAATCCTTTGTTTACTGATCCACTTGGCCAACCACTCTTTGATCCACCATCCACAATATATGTTTATTCTTATTCTTCTTATATCTTATCACCCATTTCAAACATTACATCATCCTTCGGCATGAACCTACCAATTTTTGAAGGACTTGGGAATTCATCTCTTTCCACAAATCTCGTAGTTGATATTGCTGGTGCTTATTCTTTACTGGAAACATCAGTGACCTAGGTGTCCCTGACTCAACCACTTGCACATTCATCTCCTCTTGCACTCGTTTCAATTAATATTCCTACTTCATTTTTTCCACACATGCACATGCCAAGTGCTTTACTTGATCATCCCATCGATGAAAAGGCTAGCAGTCAAGTTGTTCACACAACCATGGTTACACAAGATACTCAAACTCCATATCACACATCACAGATTAGTACTCCCTAAATTGGAGGTCAATCTTCAATGGGAGGCCAACCTTCAACTGGGGGACAACCTTGAGCTGCAGGAGAAATGTTTACTGGGGGACAACCTACATGGTTGCAACATAAATCGACATGGGGGAAAACCACTCTTGAAATTCCTTCTATCCCTACTACCATTGGTTTGTATCGTGGGAATACATATCTAGGAGTTTCGAACCCTTTGTAGACTCAACCCAACCCGACGGGAATTCCTCCGTAAGGAACTATGCTCTATCAATCTGTAAACTCCATGATTCAAATGTAACAATCCCTTCCACCACCATACATTGGGGGACCAACAGGTCAACCGCAATACGTAGGAGGTCCTCATGTTCAATCAAAATACATGGGTGCACAAACAAGACACCCACCTTACATATATGGACAACCCGAACAACCACCTTATATGGGATGACGATCTAGTTTTGTCACCTCGCCACAACCTAGGTACAATTCTACTAGTGTTCCTATGCAATATAGTTATCACCGGTATCAACAACCTAACCGAAAACTATTGTTCTTGGCTATGTTAGATCTGTCAGATCTGTTGCATTTAACAAATGATCCCATCCTTCATGCCTCATTTTGGCCCACCATCCCTGCCAAATTGCCATCCGACATTCTGAAACTTAATGGAAAACCTGGGGAAGACCCTAACAATCATGTTATGACTTTCCATTTATGGTTTTCCTCCAACTCTTTGATGGATGATTCCATTCGTCTTAGACTTATTCAAAGAATACTTATAGGGGCCACAAAAAAATGCTACATTGAATTGTCGCGTAACTCTTTTGTCGACTTTAACTCTCTTTCCATGGCTTTCCTGACACAATTTTAGTTGCCCATACTGTATGAGACTGATACAAAACTTTTAACCTCTCTTTGACAATCCTCTTCCACCTACATATTTGATCATATTCATGAGTGGATATGAAGGAGACGGTTGATTAAATCTCCAATTCTAGACCAACTCCTCGTGGATTGGTTTACAAAGTCGCTCTTGCCTCCCATTTCCCATGATGTTTCCATGGGAAATGTAGTTACTAAGGAGCAGGCTATTAGTTTTGCACAATATTTGGATTTGTTTTACTCCCATTCTGATACACTTTATGATATTATCCCTAATGTTCCTTGTCCATCGAATAATCCATCAAGACCTGCTCTGGAATCTGATTCCATTCCAAACACCACAACTACTTCCGCTCCTACTTAAACCTCCAAGGTGAATGTGGTCCAATCCTCTTCATCTCAACAACTAGGAGGTAAGAAGAAAGAGGGAAAATCCAATTAATATTATAACAAACAGGATAATCCTAAGTCTGTTGATACTCAACCAACAAGGAAACCTAAATTTCTTTGTATGATTTGTGAGGAAGACTACTACATGAAAGATTTCCCTCATCATGAGGTTGTTGCTAAGTATCTGAAGGGTGCCTCCCAATTAGTTCAACAACAACACTCGATTGAAAAAAACCATGTCCCTTCACAAGGAGGTGATCCAGGTCATTCCCACCACAGGGATGCTTCCACAAGTGCCTCTGAGGTTTACATGTTTAATATGGTTAACGTCACAACTCATGAAAATACCTATGACACTCCTCTGAGTGATAATCCTAATGTGAAGGCTATCGATCAACCTTATAAATCTACTCCTCCTCTATCTTCCAATCCTCTTCATATTGAGAAGCCAATTTCTAACACAGTGTTGAACTCGCCCAATAGTGTAATTCAAAAAGAGGTATTTAATCCAAATGCTCGTGTTGACCAAAAATACAACATCGTTGAAGATTTGGCGCAAGCGCCTTGCGCTATGTCAACCCTTGAATTTCTACAACACTGTCCAAATCAATGTAGAACCCTGTTGTCAGCCATTGGAGCACTAGATCTTGAGGAGTCGAACCTGATTAAGTTTAATCTAGATTATTTTAAGGAGAGAGTCTCCCATCACTTAGTATTCTAAATTCAAGTTTTTTAGTGAACACACCATCCATCGTACTATTTTGGATGAGGGATCCTCCACTTTTGTCATGTATTTTACTTGTTGGAGATCCTTTGGTTTTCCTTCCCTTATTATGTCCCCAACCACCCTGAAAGCATTTAATGGACATGGTTTCCAACATCACAGAATCTTAAAATCTTTCGCTATGACTTTTAAGGTTAATATTGTTCCCGTTGATATCAAAGTAGTCGATGCACCCCTAGATTATAATTTGTTACTTGGTCTTAGTTGGTTCTATGAAATGAATGTCATCTCATCTTCGATGTTTTGTATCTTACGATTTCCCCATCAAGGAAAGATTATCATTGTTGAACAACTTGAGTATACAACTCTAGATCTCAATAATGTGGCAACAAATAATGCCCCTTTTCTAGGACATAATAATTTTGAGAGTGTAGGTGTAGGTCTTCTCAAGGATAATCGCTCATGGGGTTTTTTCCTTTTCCTTCTCTTCCCACCATGTAGGTTCCAACCTTAAATATGATTTCGACTCAGACATGAAAATCCTTTGATTCATCTCTTTTGTTGGTAGTAACTAGTCTCAAAGAGCATAGTTCATTGTATATGTCAATCTCATTAAAAAATGAAACAGACCCCCCTCTGTTACAATCGATTCTCACTCTGGATCAAGTAATGGAACATTCTTTTCCTCCACCTAGTGAAAATGTTTCCCTTAGTAGCTATTATAGCAAGATTTGCCTTGCCATTGCATCTTGCACAGAGGGCCTTTTTCCATTTCCCTATGCAGAATTTTCATCCCTTTTTGATGAATCCAGAGCTAAAAATATATATATATTTTCACATATACGCTCCCTAACTGCTATGCAAGATGCATATATGCTTTCTACTCCATTAAACCTCCTGTATATCAGGATTTGTGCCAAAAAATACAAAATCAGGTTGGGTTTTCATGTCATGACAAAAAATCTCTGATCCTTGGCCTTCCATCTACTGGAAATGTTTCAAATCGGCCCTTCAGTTGCATTTTGGAGGCTACAAGAGCACAATTTCGAACTATGGAAAAAGAAGAGAAAGCATTCAACTTTGAGAGCAAAGTTACTCTAGAGAAATTACTTCATATTGAGTTTGCATCCCTTTGTCCCTCAAGTTTGAACACAGTGTTGAGCCCCCAAGATCTTCCCATATTATAGAGAGGACCTCTTTGCCTCTTTCTTATGAGCTTGCCTTTGGTGGAGGATTGAAGTGGTGGGGACCCAGTTGGAAGGAACTTGTTTTATTGGTTTCGAACCATGCCGACGCAGAAGTCTGTAATGTTGACACTTCTATTGATCAATTATTAATAGAAATATTCCTTTCACATCCTGTTGGTATCTTGCAAATATATGATTATTATCCATGAACGTGTTTGTAATGTCTATTAATGAATTATTCTATCTGATGTGCTAATCCATTTTATATCATCACTATATACTTTCTTTGCTTGTTTGTTGAGAACTTCTCGCAGGTATAAAGTTTTGGGTCAAAGTGCTCAATGGTGGAATATCATGAAACGTTGGATTGAGGTAGGCCTCTTTCTTGTATTTCACATTAGTCTATATAGAATATGTTGGAATTGAGCTTATTTCTATAGTCATACTTGTCTGTTGTGGTTTACCCTTGGCCATAGAGATTTTTTCCCTTGTAACAGAAATGGCAACTCCACTGGGGATAGATCTTCCTTCTAAGGGTTGAAGTACTTTTTCTTCTTACATTGCTCTTTTTCCTTTGTGTTTCTTGTCGTATCACTGTTTAACAGATCCTGTTCACTCTGAGTCTAAGTTTTCATCCTTTTTACACTTACTTGGCCTTGTTTTAAAACATATACACATTTTTTTCCTTGACATCCACGTATACACACTTGTTGTCTCACTGCAAGAACTGTATATATGCTCAGTTCTCCTGAACAGTCATGTATACCACTTCCCCTAGCTTGTTTTCTTGATTGAGTGACTGTTGGGTAGGGTTTAAAGATTGTTGAGCCTTATTAGGTCTTTGTAGTGTCTGTTGAGATTATTTGGGATGACAGGAAGCCTATTTGGAGTTGAATTTTTTGGCGTAGTCTTTCTCTTTGTTTTATATTTTTTATTTGTCCTTGGCTTCTAGGTTGTTTGCTTGGCTGCCTGGTATTCTGTTTGAGTTACTACTTTTATACACAGTAGAATTCATCATTCAAGTTGCTTATTAGTCCATGCATTTTCTTTTTAGAATATTGAAAATTTAAAAAACAGGCATTTTGCATTGGTTGGTACTTTTGTCTTTGAATTTTTATCATTAGCTTAGCACATTTAGCTAAAGATTGTATTTTACTTCTAATTTGAAATTGAAGACTGCATTGTTTTTATTAGTATATCATTCAGCGAAAAGTCAAAGATAGACTTCGCATTATATCCATATTTATTTTCTGGCAGAGTCATAACACCATGAGTTTCACTTCCATACCTTTTTGAGTAACCACGACCAATTAAATTTATGCTTTAAACTAAAATTGATTAGTCACAATTTTATTTTTAGGGTGCACAAACTAGCTTAGAATGTAGTGCCTTGGAATAGGATTTTGTGAGTAAACTTCTCCAAGGCAATTTAATCAACATATGTGTCTGAGACAGGGAGTTGAGAAGTCCATTCTATAATCAGTAAGATCAGGTGGCTCCGATCACACCGGAGTTAATCACGAGATTACATGAAGTTAGTTGAAGGGATAACCCATGGATACTCACCTAGCGTTAGAGATATTTCTATGGATTTATTCGTATTTGGGGATATTTCTAGTGCCCATACCTCTATGAGAGGTGGTTCTTTCAAGGCTTTGGGATTTTCTATCATGCCCATATGGTGATCTAGACTTACAACTACTTGCCTGTGCATCAGTTATACAATGGATTATTAGTTGCTCGACTTAGGTACCTCATAGGTTACTTGCAGGGCTTATTCTGCTTGTACTCTAAGTCAGATAAGGATCAAACAACACACAACCTTTATGAAGGATTACCTCTCCGAAGGGATCTGACCGACTGGTTGTTAAGCCCACAAGGGCCCTTATAACTAATTATGTTACCTCCAAAATTTAGCAGGGAGTCTTAGGTCCCTCTTGGATGAGACATACCTTCTTTAGTGAGGAAGGCCACTCAACCACTTTAGCCCATTTGCATGCATATTGACCGTTTGAATTTTTGGTATGCTCTTTGACTACTAGTTGGCCATAGGATATATTTTTATTTGTGGAAGAGTCATAAGTCGTCGTGGAGTCAGACCAACTTCCTCCTAGGTCCCGTCGATTGTTACAGTTACCACCAGTTTTTGAGTCCTTGCCTTCTAAAAGGCATAGAGTTATCAGTAGTGGTACAGACACATCCACTTTTCAGACTTGTGATCCTGCAAGGATGAGTACTGAGTCTCGTCTTTAGAAAACTGGGAGTTCTTTGACTCCCAATCCCACTATAATTAATAGCACTCCTTCGACACCTGCAGCTGCTATAGTTGCACTGTCAGAGGCTTACACCGGTACTATGGCTCGGCCTATAGTTAATGCTTCATATATTGCATCGAATCCTTTTGGGGGTTTTGGCCACTCACTGAGTTACATTGTTCAGACCATCCCCATGGATTCTAGTCTATTTTCTTATGGTATGCCTAACTTCACCTCATGGTTTTCAACTGCCATCCCAGTTGCTGGCCATAATGCTAGCCTTGGACTTGGGGGCACTACACCTCCTTATACGCCTTCCCCATTTGGTGGTTCTCATATTCCCCAAGAGAATCCTAATGCAGGGAGTGTCCCTATTCTTAACCCCATGTCTAATCCTTCCATGGTTGGATGGAACAACCCAGCTGGTGGACAAGTTCCATCGTATATCCCTATCCCCTCAGTGTTAATTCTAACCAATACTTTTGGCATGACGAATCCACTTCAATGCTCTGGGTTCCCACCTAGAGGAGGTTAGTATTACACTTTGGGCACTTCCCAACCTATATCTAATCTGGTTGGGGGCAATTTAAACAACCTCAGCTTGGATCTATCCAACTGGGGGCAATTTTCATAACTCTTATCAGAACATTTCTACTGGAATGATTCCCAATCCATATTTTACGAATCATCCCGTAGGAGGATATTATAATTCTAGACAAGCTTTTGGTCCTCATTAAAATCCTGGATGAAACACAGTTCCTAACACACAATCTTTCGCAGGAGGATGGGGTCAAGTGTCACAACCTCGTATTCCCTTTATGGCCATGCTTAATCTTCCATATTTGTCTAAACTAATGAATGACCTGGTGATTCATGACCCCACATGTCCCCCTATCCCTACCAAACTTCCATCAGACATTCCAAAGTTTGAGGGTAAGAATGGAGAAGACCCTGGTGATCACGTCACTACTTTTCACCTTTGGTTCTCATCGAATTCTCTGAACCATGATTCTATTAGGTTACGATTGTTTCAGCACACTCTCATTAGAGTGGCATAACAATGGTACATTGTGATGCCTAGGGGGACATATGGGTCATTCCATCAGTTGGTGCTAGCCTTTTTCAATCACTTTCAATTGCCCATTCATTATGATGTTGGCCTTGAACTGTTTTCAACTCTATGCCAGGGTACTAACACTCACATCTAGGACCATATCCAAGAATGGCGTAGACTAAGGTGATTGGTTAAGAATCCTATACCCCTGACCTTTATTCTAGAATGGTTCCTAAAGTCTTTACATGCTCCTATTTCAAAGGACATTGCTACTTCCGGGGTCTTCAGTGAGGAAGAAGCTATCCTTAGAGACCAAAATTTTTATTTGATATATGCTCAATTTGTGATGTTATACCACCTTCTTCTAGATGCACCATGGACAAATCACAGTCCTAGACAAACTCTCGCACCTCATGCCGATGGAATTGTGGGGTCCACCAATGTAAAATCCATAGACTTGGCAACAAAGCCTGCTAGAGGGCCAACCTCATCTGGATCTTCCAAACCCACCCAATCGGTGGATGTACATTCTGTGCAATCGTCGAAGAACCCAAGTGGTGACCAACAACTATATGGGAATAAAAAGAAAGGTCAAAATAATCATAAGGGTGGGAAGAATAATAATAATAAACCCAAGGACAAAGATAATAATGGGAAACAAAATGATAATGTTGGAGAGGGCAGGAAAGAAAAGCATAAGGTGAAGTTTCCTTGTAAACTTTGTAACGATGACCACCTTACCCACTTGTGTCCCAAACTTGCAGAGGCTACACGGCTTTTAAATCTACCACCTGCGGTGTTGACAAATCCATTCCCACACAACCAACACTTAGCCTCGAGTTATTCGAGTGCTAGAAATGCACCTGGTGGAAGTCAAAACCCACCATCGGAAGATGGTGATCGTGTTTGCATCAATATGGTCGACGCAAAAATTTATATCGCCACCCGTTCTTGATATTATAGCTCTTCAAAAGCTAGTACCAGCCTAGAAGCTCATCCTCCACCCCCAGAGATGAACTTACAGATTGAGAAACCAGAGCCACCACCTCATACTCTGAAAGGAATACTCAAGCACTCTACCCAAAAACCTAATGCTAGAGCCGCCCATAACTACTCTATTGTTGAATATTTGGGCAAAACCCCTTGTGCGATGTCGACTTTGGAGGTGCTCCAGACATGTCCATCATAGAGGAATTCCTTACACTCTACCTTAGGAGCTCTAGAACCTAGTGGCTCGAAATTCATCAAGTTTGATGTCACGAACGTGAAGCCTTGCTTACCCTACAATGTGGCTTTTCAAATCCACATGGAGTATTCCAAGTATACTATCAAATGAGTGATCATTGATGAAGGCACTGCCACTTGCATGATGTCCCTGATTTTTTGGAAAGATATTGGTTCTTCAACCCTTTCCAAGTCGTCGAACATGTTGATTGCATTTGATGGTCATTCCTTCCGCCTTCATGGTATTCTTGCCGCCTTTCCGGTCCAGTTAAGTGGGAAGACAGTAGAGGTGGAAGTAGATGTGGTGGATGCACCTCTCATTTATAACTTGTTACTAGGTCACAATTGGACCTATGCTATGGTCATTGTTGTATCGTTTGTTTTCTGTGTGCTTTGTTTTCCTCATCAGGGGGAGATCGTGATGATCGACTAGTTATCCTTTGCATACTCTAGTCCTAATGCATATGTTGGACTGTCAATCCTTGTGATCAACAATTCTTATCCGAAAACTGAGAATATCGGTGTTAGAATGTATTCTTCCCTCATGGATACTTTCGACTTCCCGGCACCGATTCACCACATTTACGCCATGTCTAGTAGGCCTGCTTCAGTAGAGAGGTCCATTCCTTTTTGCACTTCCTTTTTTAGTGAATCTTGGACCCTACCTTCTCTGACTTCATCGATTGAAGGTCAGTCACATGCTGGCATGGCTATGCCACTATCGGCAAAAAAGATCATGTATCAAGATATCCTTGACTCTTCCACCGATCCTGATCCCATTACCTCGCAGACAGATGAGGATGATCCTGTTCTTAGTCTCGTATGGGCCACTTTGTTATCTTGTTCACATGATTTCTTAGATGAGACTTTTCCTTTGGACGAAGCCATCCTCGAAGCCATGAATGTTTCCGAGAGACCTTGGGACGATATGCATCATCGATCTTATTTTCTCTCAAATCTTGAAAGAATTGAGCAAGATGATTTTCAATCTATCTTGAGTGAGATTGTCGGTCACGCCATAGTTCCACTTGATACGCACGATATTTATGTGAAAGGAAATATGGAAATTATTTATCCTACCGTATCGATTGACATCTCTTGTACCCCTGGAAAATTTGAGAATGTAAATATAGGTGCAGATTGTTCGCCAGAAGAGATTCTAATCTACACCAACCTCTTCAAAGAATTTTGAGATGTATTCACTTGGTCATATGCAGAGATGCCAGGGATCAACCCTTGTATTGCCGAACATGAAATTAGAACTTATCCAAATGATAAACCTGTTCAACAATGTCTTAGAGCCGTTAATCCTAGGAAGGCCCCCGCTATTAAGGCAAAGGTGGAGAAGATACTTAATGTCGGCTTCATCTACCCGGTTCCCTTGACCGAATGGGTATCCAACCCCATTCTTGTGAATAAAAAGAAAGGAACCATCTGTGTATGTATGGACTTTTGCGACCTGAACAAATATTTTCCTAAAGATAACTTCCCCATGCCTTTCATTGATCAGATTCTCGATGAGTGTGTAGGAAGAAAAATATTTTCCTTTTTGGAAATATGCTCAGGATATAACCAAATCCAGATCAAACCTAAGGACCGACACAAGACGACATTTATATGTCCTTGGGGTACTTTTTCATACTAGAAAATGCCTTTCGACCTGAAAAATGTCGGAGCAACCTTCCAATGCGCCATGACTTTCGCTTTTCATGATCTCAATCATATAGTCAAAGATTACGTCGATGTTCTTGCTGCTCACTCTCGCACAAGAGTGGATCATGTCACACACCTTCGGCTGGTTTTTGAAATATGTCGTTACTATAGAATCCGGTTAAACCCTCACAAATGCATCTTTTGCGTTAGGTCTAGCCATCTCTTAGGATTTTTAGTTTCCGAGATTGGGATCATGGTAGATCCTCTTAAGGTTGAGGCAATACTTCAATTGCCTCCCCCGTGCATGATTAGACAACTTCAAGGTTTACAGGGGAAATATAACTTTTTGTGTCGGTTTATAGTGAATTATGCCAATATCACTAAGGGTTTCATGCTCCTACTAAAGAAAGACACCCTGTTTATCTAGGATGAGAGAACCTAGGAGTCTTTCAATGCCCTAAAGAAATCCTTGGTATCGACTCCTCTACTGAAATCTCCTGATTACAGTAGACATTACTTGTTATATATTTCTGCGTCCAAAGAGACAATTGGTATGGTTCTAGTTCAGGAGGATGATGATCTCCATGAGCACGTCATATACTATCTCAGTCAAAATTTAGTCGGTCCTGAGCTTAATTACTCTCACATCAAAAAGATAGCTTTGGATGTCATTCATGCAGTCCAATGTTTACGACACTATATATTGCTTTGCAAAACTACTTTAGTCATCGATGTTAATCCATTTCAATATGTCCTCACTAGACGTATCATAGGCAGGAAATATAATAAATGGATTATCATCTTACAATAATTTGATCTCGACTTTTCTTTAGCCAAGTCCAAGAAGTCACTAGTTTTTGCAGAGTTAATATCTGATTTCCCACAATTCGACAAGGATGTTATCCATGTCGATTCGTTTGCAGACGAACACATTTTCCTTGTCTCGTCGTCTGACCCTTAGTATGGAGACATTGTTTTATATCTTCAAACCTTGAAGTTCACTCAGCATCTCTCGCGAGATGATCGACAACAAGTTAGATACCAAGTCAAAAAGTATACCATCACTAGTGACACTTTGTATCGCCAAGGAATAGATAGTATCTTACATCATTTTTTAATTCATGAGGAAGTCGAGTTAGTCCTAAATGACTACCATAAAGGGGTTTGTGGGGATCACCTATCCAGGCTTGCGACATCCCAAAAACTCCTATGAGCTAGTTACTTCTGGTCCACCATCTTTAAAGATTGCATTGAAGAGATTAAGAAGTGTCACCCCTGCCAGGTGTTCACTCGAAAAATGCACTTGCACCCAACCCCTCTTCACCTAGTCATTACCATCAATCCCTTCACCAAGTGGGGGGTAGATTTCATTGATTGCAACCCAACTTCAGCTAGGGACAATCAACACATCATCGTGGTTGTCGACTATTTTACCAAGTGGGCCGAATCCATGCCTACTATAAAATTAGATGGGAAGACTACATACTTCTTTGTGTTCAACCAAATTATCTCCCGGTTCGGTATCCCAAGTGAGATTGTCACTGATCATGGAAGTCACTTTCAAAATGAAATGATGGTAGAACTAACATCCAAAATGGGGTTTAAACATGGTCACTCAACTCCTTATTAACCCCAGACAAATGGGCAAGTAGAGGTTGTCAACAATTCTCTCAAGACCATCTTACCAAAAGCCGTCAGTCGGAGTAATTCCAATTGGCACATCATGTTGTATCCGGCGCATTGGGCATACCAAACCTTAGTTAATACTACCACAAGTTTTTCCCCTTTTCAGTTAGTGAACGGTGTGGATTCAATACTTCCCATTGAATGTGAAATCCCTTCTCTCAAATTGGCAGTCCATCTCCTACCCGACACTTTAGATTTAGAGCGATGCCTGGTGCACCTAGAGAGTCTTAACGAGTAGCATCGAGACACCTTTATGGCTATCGAGGCAAACAATAAACGTGTCAAGGTTCAGTACGACAAGTCTGTCTATCCTTGGTTTTATACCGAGGGTGACTTGGTCCTTTTGTATGACCAAGACAAAGAACTGCTAGGGGCAGGCAAGTTTAAACCCATGTGGCATGGTCTTTATATCGTGAGACGTGTTCTAGAAAAAGGAGCCTATGAATTGGAAGATTATGAAGGCAAGAAATTGGTCGAGCCTAGAAATGGGCTCTACATGAAAAGGTATTACGCTTGAGCCCCAGGCTTGAGCGAAACCCTTTGTATACTAATGTAAATTTAGTGTATATACATCTTTTTTCTTTTTGTCTTCGGCTTTCTTATCGAGTTTTCCCTTTTGGTTAGTAGATGTCAACGAAGTCTTCGGTCTATCTAGGATTTGCAGATGAAGCCAGTCGTCATACATGGAACTTGGCTTCCTCTGGTTGGAGGATTTACTCAATTGAGGGTCTACTAGTGTCTTCAGGTGGCGTATGCCTAGGGCCATCCATGAACAATGTGGTTGAATATAGCGCAATCATAGAACTTTTGTGCGATGCTATCTCACATGGTATTCACTCTCTAGAGGTTCACCTGGATTCTTGGTTAATCATATGCCATTTGAATGGTCATTACTGTGTGTGTGATCCGACCTTATTCAGTCGATTCCTATGGGTACGTCTTTTCAAATGACAATTTGATTTTATTACATGCTTCCACATTCCTAGAAGTTCTAATCATGTATCTGATGCCTATGCTAATGATGTTTTATATTTCCATTTTCCACATTAATAAAGAAAAGAAGACCATTAAATCAATGTACACATTGTAAGATATGAGTAAAGTCAAATATTCCTCTTTATATATTTCCAAAAAATATGGTGTTTATATTACAAAATTGGGGCTAAAACCCTCAAAATACATATACAACCGATATACATGTCCCATGACATCTACACTAGTGGCACCGGATGTGTATCATGATAGAAAACCACAACATTTGTGAGACTCTGTAAGAGTCATACCCATGCTCTAGGTACACCGACAACCTGCCGTTGCATGGCTTCAAGTAGGTCCTCCACTTGAACCATAGAAATCCTCTGTTTCAGACGAGACAAGTTACCCTGCACATTTTGTAGGACTCTCTTCACTTCTCCTCCCTCACCCTCATCTCCCCTATGCCTATGCCTATGGCATAGGAATCCCTCTGGTCATTGCAGACCCACATATGCAATCACACAAGTATTGAATTAATAACACCATCCAAAAATATTTGTGTTCTCTTTAATACAAAATATACAAAAAAATGAAATATATAAAAACTTTTTACCTATGGCACCGTAGGCAGCTCCTAGTGGAAGCGACATATCAGGATCTCCTCTAAAATCGATTCCTGCGTAGGGATAGTCATCCAAAGCTATGATTTGTCTCCACCACTAGAAGAAAAAATCATCATTGTAGGGTGTCACCACCCTACCCCCCCTGGTCGTTTCATGACCTCGATCCATTGCGCCATAGCCGGATCACATGGTCCTCTAGGAATGATCTCTACTCTAGGTCCTAGACCCGAGACTTGCTTGAAAAAGAAGCTGCAAATGAAGAGGCAAACCCAAAGTTTCGTTTCCCCCCCTGCTTACACTCTGTCAACTAACCTTTCATGTTGGTCAGCAGTGAGGTACACCATTCATAGACGGTGGGTCTCTCACACTCCAGTGCGTAAAACATAAGTGGTCTCGATGCTTGATACAATGAGGTCAATCCTATGATCCTGGTAATCATGAGCACAATAATCTTTAGGCTAAGGTTACCTATACCCCGGATAGGGATTTGACTTCCCACCATGGGAGTCCTTGCAACATAGTGGGCCTCGATGTATTCTTCGACC
Source organism: Picea mariana (assembly GCA_032191745.1). Taxonomy (NCBI): domain Eukaryota; kingdom Viridiplantae; phylum Streptophyta; class Pinopsida; order Pinales; family Pinaceae; genus Picea; species Picea mariana. Next base: position 103,378 of record JASDQU010100601.1, on the reverse strand, counting down.
TTCATCCCACTCACTGCCCCACAAGACTTGACATCCACAACCTCTCCTCGGCATGAAAGTCTAGTCAAGAAGTAGATGTCCTCTACTTCTATCCTTAATGGTTGTCCATCAAGGATAAATCTCTCGCTATCGGGATCCCAATAGCCCACCAGTGTTTCCAACAACCTCACTCAGTCCCTGATTTCTTTGAGAGCCCAAAAATTGTATAAAAAACATATTTTTAAAGCCTCTTGAGCCACTGGATCTCGATCCACTGCTGCATCTACCTCCTCATGCTCTCGCTCTCTCCATTCCAACACCATCCTGCAAAAAACCAAATCATTTTTGAGTTAGAAACATCTTTTTTTTTCCATTTGCGCACATATACACAGTTTATTTACAAGCAGTCATGGGTAGGGCCTGATATACACCGCTTATAGTTCAAACAAGGGTGTATAACTAGTTGTATACGTGACCTATTTAGAGAAACCCGCATATACCGAAAAACCCAATTTGTGCCCTTAAAAACTAACAAAATAGAACCTAAATCAAAATTGTAAACCATTGAAATTGAAGAGGATAGGATGAAGAGTTACCTTGTCCAAACGGTGCATGATTCCCTTGCCTATTTCTCTCTCGATCGTCATTTGAATTCTAGAGGTGTTTTAGTCCAAATTTCACTACTTGGGTAAAAATGAAAATGATACAGCAAATTTTGATTTTATTACTATTTATAAGCCATTTTTTACCCACTTGATATAGTTTTATGCTATTACTTTGTCTAATGGACTAATTCAAGAATGGTTTTAAGCTGGTTTTTATAGTTTCGACTCAATTTTCTTATAGATTTCAACGTCAAGGTTGGTCGTTCATCTCCTTGGGTAGGTATATTCATAACCTAGCATATAATATAGGTATCTACTCCATTGTGCATTTTTTTTGCAATATCCTTCGACTACTGTTTTTTACACCTTAGGTACGAACCTATTTATTACGATGTATAAACCTCCATCTGCAATTAATAACATGGTTAATAAATGGTAGAGACTTACCAAACATGGGTACCCTAGTTAGAACCTCTTTGTCATTTGGTGCCCATGCCGAGTTTTTTCCTTAGGACCAAGAGTCCATTATAATTCAATACATGACTTTAAAATGAGCCTCATTTCTCATTCATGCACACGTGACCTTATTACCCGCGGACTCCCAATAACGAGTCTAGTTAAGCTCTTTTTCGACTCATCCAAAAACTAAAAATATCACCGAGTGATTTGTACCTTTCACACTCGTTAAAATTGGATTTGAAAGATCATGAGTCCTAGTTAAGCTCTTTTCCGACTCACTATCAAAAATAGAAAAGATTGTCGAGTGAACTTGTTTTTCTCACACTCGTAAATTGGATTTTAAAAGATGTCTATTTGGCACAAGTTTACCCATTTTTTACACTAAGTAGACTAAAGGATATAAAAAAGGACATTTTTTAGCGTTAAGTTGTGATTGTATCTCATGCGCTCGCTTGCTATATTGATCCGTTAGCCGATTCTTGCTTTGCGTTATAAACCATTGCCTAAGTAGTTTGAATCCTCAACCAAGTAGAGCTTTGTTTTTAACCTTCACAATTTGACACTGTATACCCTTGAAGGAACATCACCCCAAGTGTCCATCTCCCACATGCATTTCCTTGCATTGAGCATAGGTACGTTCCACTACTGGAACTAGTTTTTCTTACTTGCGACACTTGTTCCCTCCTCTGTATCATAGCATTCATTTGTTATGAAAAAACAAAAAAATATGGGTGGGAAGGGAATACTATATTGTAATTGGCAGCATTTGTGTCACCTTTGAGCATAGCACAAAGTTATTGAGTCTGTGTGTCATCATAATTTTGGGTTTAGCATGGCCTTAGGGAGTTGATCCCACTACAAAGTTTTCTCTACCGACTGGTTACTCTTCTAATCCCTATAAAGAACATTATTGATGCCTCCTACATCCAATTGTCACATCATTGATTCCATGTTGCCAGAGTCTACCATATGTCTCATGCTCTTGTTCAAAGAAAGTCTATCAACCTGTGTCAGCCACTCCTCAGAAATATTGACTTTTCATGTCGGCCATACCCTCGGTTTATCTTAGAATCACATGATACTTTGTTCTTATCATGAACCATGGCCCTACATTCATCATTGGTAGGTCACCTTGAACCCACCAATCAACATTTCATCATTGGTTGTTGATTGGGTGGTTTCCCTTGTGTTTGATGGCAAGACATCTATTCACACTTTGGGATTCATGTAGTGTCTTGAATGCCATTAGCCTTATTGGTGGTCTCCCCACCTTTGTCAGCAATTATTCATCATTGGCTTCTATTCAGAGGGTCCTTTTCGTGTACCGCTTGCATTTTGCACACACGAAAAACACACAGGGTCATTGGTTCATGAACATGTTCTTCATCCGATCTAGACTCCTGCTTTGTTCCTCGTGCTGACTGATGAGATATTCCTCAATTCTCTCCTTTCAACAGGTCCCCTTCCATCAACTTCATCTCATTTATTCTGGATATGGGACCTAGAGTTTTATGAGTACCTTGAGGCTTGCAGTCATTAGTGGCAGGCTCTCTCACCATTGACAGATGGGAATACATCAATGTCTCTTGATCAATGGATCTCTCAAGTGTTCGACACCAACTCCTTTATTCACATTTGTAGAGATGTACTCGGTGCCTTGATACCTACTTTCATTATTGGTACGATGTCTTGCATTTGTTAATGATATACTTCAATGACCGATAATCAAACGATGTCTCATCATGTTCGACCTCAACTCATTTGTTCACATGATGTAGACTTGCACCATTGGTAGATAGTGTAGAAGACTTGAAGACATCACTATGTGGTCGCAAATTTCTTGAGCTGTTGCTTCCATTTCATTGGACCAATACCTATTTGACTTCAGTGATCATGGGAGATCATATTGTACAACACGGTATACAGATATCTTGAGATTGATTTTTGAGACTGGTTTCACTGGGACTTGTTCATGACTATGACAACTTTTGGCATATAACCGCATTTGTATTTTCCTATTCATGTCCATGAGCACTTGTTTGGTATATTTTCCACATGGATCTGCATTGTATTCTTGGAAGCCATGTATGCAAAGTCAGTACATAATGTAATGAGCAATTGAGTTCGTTCAGCTGGTTCTCTACCACTCCACTTTTGGGTTATTTATAATGTATTTCGATCATCGTAGATACTCCTATGATCTCACACATTAGGGGACATATGTTATAGAAATATTTTCCTCACCATTATTATCTTGCACTAAAGGCCTTTTTCCATTTCCCTATGCAGACTTTTCATCCCTTTTTGATGAATCTAGAGCTAAAAAATATACATTTTCCCACATATACACTCCCTAACTGCTATGAAATATGCATATACTCTTGTTGCTCCATTACAACTCGTGTATATCGAGATTTGTGCCAAAAAATACAAAATCAGGTCGGGTTTCCATGTCATGACAAAAGATCTCTCATCCTTGGCATTCCATGTACTGGAAACATTCTGAATCGACCCTTCAGTTGCATTCTGGAGGCTATAAGAGCACAATTTCGAACTTTGGAAAAAGAGCAGAAAGCATTCAACTTTGAGAGCAAAGTTACTCTGGAGAAATTACTTCATATTGAGTCTACATCCCTTTGTCCCTCAAGTTTGAACATAGTGTTCAACCCCCAAGCTCTTCCCATATTATTGAGAGAACCTCTTTGCCTCTTTCTCATGAGCTTGTCTTTGGTGGCACATTGAAGTGGTGGGGACCCAGTTGGAAGGAACTTGGTTTCTTAGTTTTGAACCGTACCGGCACAGAAGTCTATAATGTTGACACTTTTTCTAATCAATTATTAACATAAATACTCCTTTCCCATCCTATTGGTATCTTGAAAATATATGATTATTATCCATGGGCGTGTTTGTAATGTTGATTAATGGATTATGTTATTTGATGTGCTAATCCATTTTATATAATCACTATATACTTTATTTTCTTGTTTGTTGAGAACTTCTTGCAAGTATAAAGTTTTGGGTCAAAGTGATCAACGGTGGAATATCATGAAACATTGGATTGAGGTAGGCCTCTTTCTTGTATTGCACATTAGTCTATATAGCATATGTTGGAATTGAGTTGATTTCTGAAGTCATACTTGTCTGTTGTGGTTTACCCTTGGCCATAAAGAGTTTTTCCCTTGTAACAGTAGACAGAAACCTAAATGAAGAAATAAGAAGAGTCGTTGGAGGAAATGACACTTGGGGGGTAGATCTCTAGCCTCTAGACATCGTGTTGAAGAAAAACTGCCCAATTTTTCCAAAGAAGTTGGGGGAAAACTACCTCCAGAGAGGCACGTTGCTAGGAGTGATCCTTGTTTGAAGGTCATTCCCATTGTAATGTAGTAGTATTCTTCTAGAACGAGCTTAGTCTTTGTTCTTTCTCGTGCTCATAAATACATGAGAATAATTTACCAAGCTTAGTCTTTGTTCTTTCTCGTGCTCATAAATACATGAGAATAAGTTACCGAGCTTAGTCTTTGTTCTTTCTCATGCTCGTAAATACATGAGAATGTAATCGAGTACACTTTTATCACTTTTTCAGACTCATTAAGTTTATACGAAAAATGAATCCCATGGAGTCTCCTTTAAGCTCTTTCTAGCCTCTCTAAACATGAAAAGATTGTCGAGTGATCTTGCTTCCTTTCACACTCATTAAAAGGTTTGAAAGGGTGTCTTTCGAGTGGTAGTTTATCTCTTTTTCGGCCTCGCAAGACTAAAATTACAGAAAAGGACAACCCTGGAGTCACCTTTAAGTTCTTTTCAAACTCTCTAAACATGAAAAACCATCGAGTTTTCCTTCTCTGGAGTTGCTAAACTACACATTAAGGGACCCATATGGGAACAAACCCTTACTTATTTCAGTTCATTAAACAAAGGAAGAGGAACTTACCAAATGTGAGTTATATCGAGCATGTTTTATTCTCCTCGAGCACATTAAATGAAAAAGAGGTACTCATCTATCTGGGTGGGGGGAAAATTGAAGGAAGTGGGTCAAGTTTTTTGAGAATCCTTTATGGTAGCTTTTGTCACCCTTGAACATGGCACCTGTTTGCATCTTTTATTATAGTTGGGTAATCTGGTTGTCTCTGATTCATACCAATTCCATGTGTCTCCTTACTTTTTCATCCAGACGAAGAGTGCTCTTATTGTTGTCACGTTACATTTTGGTACTCATCAAGTCAATGCTGCCAAGTCAATTTTCATGCCTCATCATGTTCAAGGGAAATTTCACTTCAAACCATCCATCTATAGTATTACCAGTTTCCATTTCCTGTGTTAGTCCATATTCATTTGATTCACAGTATTACATCACTTTCCTATGTCAGTTTCGTGTCGCTAATGGGAGATACATCAAGGCCCTCCTTCAACAAGTATTTTCCTATCGAATTCAACACATCATCTAGGAATTATACTTAGAAAATAGTTAGTACCTTGGGACCTACATGCCTCAATGGAAAGCCTCCTCGCATATGAAAGTGGGTTTACATCATTGAACTATGATCAAATGATTCCACGAATGTTCGACCTCAGCTCATTTATTCACATTCTCTAGAATATACTAGGGTACCATGGGATTCATTGACCTCATTGGTGATTTCCCTCGCACTTGGTAATGGTTTGCCTCAATGACTGGTAATCATGTGGTTTCTACCATGTTCGACATGAAAACATCTACTCGCATGGCTATATTTGTACCACATCAGGATTGGGACAAAGACCCTGGGTTGAGAATTAACTCTGTTATCTGCTTTTCCCAAGCTGTGAAGGAGATAATTTGAGCATGATGATATATAGACTGTCACATAGATCCACATTGTATTGGTACGTGGCTATGTTTTATTATCTTGTATCTCCACTGTGTATTTATTGTGGCTACGATTAGTTCATGTCATGGAGGTATGGATCCACATTGTATCTTCGGTGGCCATATCCTTAGTCAATATTTTACATGGATCCACAGTGTATTGGTCGGCAGCCATGATTTCAGTCATCTCGTATTCTGAGCATAGGTATGCCTGCCTCGAAAATGGAACATATATTAATATTTTTTTATGGTTGTTTGTAGCTTCTTCCAATTTCTCCAACTCCATACCCTTGCATTAAATATTTGTAAAGTGTTTCGATCATCATTCTCTCTTCTGACCTCACACTTTAGGTGGCATTCTGTTACACATGAAATTTTCACACCTAGGTACCTCGCCCTAATTGTCGTAAGTGTCATATAAGTGTCGCATACAACTTGACACCATGGAATAACCTATGTCACCATACCTAGTCAATGTGGAGGAGGGATATATTACATGAAGGCCAAAATAATAAGTGCACATGAATTATCATTAATACTCATGAAAAAAAAATTAAGTGGGAGAACTCACCTCACATTTGGTCTCCTATTTTATAGGGAAGGTGGAGGATCTCATGGATGGTTGAAATATTTCCTCCTTAAAATATTTGAGATATATTTCCTCCCCAAAATCCTTAAGAAATATTTTCTCCCTAAATATCTTTTAGATCCCTTTTTAGTGGATCTAATGAGTGATCCTCTCCATGGTGGTTAAGCCTCCAAATCCTATATAATGAGGGCTTTCCATGGAGAAAGGAAAACAAAGGAGGAGTTTAGAGATACCAAACTTATGATCTCATAAGGAAGAAGTGGATATTTTAGGTATCAAACCTATGGTCTTGGGAGAAAGCTTTAGGATATCAAACCTATGAGTTTGGGAGCTTTGTGCAAGGGATGAACGAGGAGGAATTGGGGAAGTTGTTGCAACTTCATCTACAGTCTGTAAGTATTTCTTTAAGAGTTATCATTAATATATTGCTTATCATATTTCCTTCTAACCTATGTCTCTTTATATATGCTTTTCTTATAGATGGATTTGATTGGACTAATCTTATAGATTATATTAGGAGTTCTTTGTCTCGCTGTCCATTGCATTGCAGGTGTTAAAAAATTCTAAGGAGTTCAGAGATCAAGCTCAAGTTAGATAGCGAGGAAACACATCGGAATAAGGTGCATCACACTTTTTTCCTTCTCCTTCTCTTTCTGATTAGTTAGTTATATTCAAAGGAATGTTAGTGTCTAATTTTAGCATGTTTTTTTTCTTTGTATAGGGGTCTAGAATCCAAGAGGATATTCACCTGTCTGCAGGGGAATTTTCCTACAACACATATCTATCTTCTGCTAATGCAATCATCACAATGGTTTGTTTCTTATATTCCCATGAAATTTCACCTAACCAAGATGAAAGGAAAACCCTAGAGTACTCTTTCTATCACATATACTTCTTGCAAAATCATTGTCAGTATAGCCAATCAAAGAATTATTTTCAGTGCTTGAGTATAAAATAACATAACTTTTTCTTCCTGCAATGTATCTCAAAATCCTTATTCCAACATGCAAGTGCATTTATTTAGGTGTCTCCATAAACTTGGAAATCATACTAACTACAAACATAATGACTGATCTAGTGGTAGTGAGATACATGAGTCTGCCAATATCTTGAACAATGTGGGATCTACATTTGAACCTTTATCTTCATTGTTGATTTTTATTTCTGTTGGTATTGGTGTGGGTTATGCCTTGCAATTTATCATTCTAAACCTTTTCAATTGATCTAGGAGGATGCAGGAACACCCGCAGAGGTCGAGGAGGATATAGAACACTCACAGGGGTCTAGAAGGATCATAAATGATCAAACTTTAATCATTTCAAATGATCTTGAAAATGACATCATTGCATATCTCTTGTCGTAAGATTTCTAATGGGACAAAAAACATCTGAAACAGAGTTTGTATGCAAACATTATGGCTAGTCAAAGTTTAGGTCAAATAGGGAAAAATTCAACCCTAAAGAGACACTTGGAAGGATTAGAGAGAGACATGTGGTGGGCTCACAAGTTGACAGGTGGAAGCTCTAGATGTTGACAAGTAGCAGGGAGGTAATTTGGCATGCCAAGTTGGCAAGGTGACTCAATATCCGTATGGAACTGGTGGACTAATCATATGTTGACACATGTAAATGATAGACCAATTAGACATGGCAGACTCCCATTGGCCATTTATGGATGAGGTTTTGACAAGTGGAAGCTCTAGATGTTGACAAGTAGCAGGGAGGTGATTTGGCATGCCAAGTTGGCAAGGTGACTCAACAATCGTATGGCACTGGTGGACTAATCATATGTTGACACATGGAAAGGATAGACCAATTAGATGTGGCAGCCTCCCATTGGCCATTTATGAATGAAATTTATAAAAAATATAGGAATTGAGGGGGGTCGAACCTGCGACCTCCTATAACCTTATAAAAGACTCTATTACCAATGTGCCACACAATTATTTGTTAACCATATATGGTTTATAAATTATTTAAGTTTGGTTTATAGTTTGAATGGTAGCAAAAAAGGGTCGAGGGCCCAAGCCCTCGACCCATAGTTCTATTGGTATATCATATAACCGTGTCCAATATTCCACAGGGGTTGTTACAATCATATTCCCCATGTATTAAATATATATAACAAACCACCATTGCATGTCATATAAGGTTATATATCTTATAAAAACAAAACAAAATATATGATATATATAGCATATAACAATATGATATATATAGCATATAACAATATGATATAGTCACAAACAAAGGAGAGGATCAAGGGGGTTGGAACCCACGACCTCCTCCATATATTTTAACAACTTAACCAAAATGCCCATACATTTGGTTATGATAACCAATTGAAATAAATAGTTTTTTTATGTATTAAATGATGGTTATAACCCTAATATGTTCTTTTCGGGCTATAAAAGGACCAATTCTCAATGCAAAGGAATGGAATTTTTGGATCTCGAATTTTAGAGTTGAGAAGGGATTTCAAGGTGAAATTATTGGGAAAACTTGGTCTTTCTTGTATTTGTATGAATTTTCATGTAAAGGAGTTAACATACTTTGTGCTAAAAGCTTTGCTCATTTCCTTTTGAAGTCAAGTTTGTATTATTTTTGGGAGATATCGAGTATTTACAGTTGTTGGAATCAGTTTTTCAAGATGGAGCTAATGAAGACAATATTGTCACTCAATTTTGATCTAGAACTCTGCAAATTTTTTATTTGTGAGTTGTAAGAGACTCATTTGGGCACTTGTAAGAGAAGTATACAATGTTTATAGTTATTGGGTTCATTTTTCTGAGATGGTTCCGAATTTGACATTTGTAATTGCAATTAAGAAACAATGGTAAATGTGATTGTAAAAAACAAGTATTTGAGAATTAATAAATAGGTCTCCCAATTAGAAGTGGACTTGGAGATGTAGCCCAAATTGGGTAAACTTCGTTAACAACTATTGTGTTATGTCGTTCTTATTGTGTCTTTCATGTTGATTCCACATTTTTCTATGTAAGATGGATTATTCAAGTTATGATCATTGGTTAAAGTGTTTGGTTAAGTAAGATAAATCACATCCATTCTATAAGCATTGTCAATAAAATATTCTTGGAATAAGAAAGTGGTATTGAACTTAGTGATAATTTCTGATCAAGTGTCGTATGGGTTCTATCCATTTTTAGATCATCAGTACATCCAATGCATATTTTGTTTGAATTATAAAGATTCCATAATTTGACTGATTTACCTCTATGCCAACAAAGTACTTCAATAAGGCCAAATTTTTCATCTCAAATTCCTATTTCATTTCTATTTTAAACTCATCTATTGACAACTTTCCCATAAAAATCATGTCATCAATATATAAGAAAACAATAAAAAAATTTCCTTGTTGATTTACCTTTGTATATAGAGTGGGATCACTTTTTCTTCTACTAAATCCATGGTTGATCAAATAAGATTCTATCCTTCTATACCAAGCTCTTGTAACTTGCTTGAGTCCATAAAGATCCTTCTTCAACCTCCATACCTTGTCTTCCTTTCCTTTTATCACATACCCTGTTGGCTGTTGCACATAAACTTCTTCTTCTAAAATTCCATTTAAGAATGAAGACTTTACATCCATTTGATAAAATTTCCACATTTTTGGGGTTGTTATGGATAAGATATCTCTCACTGTGTCTAACCTTGAAACTAGTGCAAAGGTCTCACAATAATTGACTATAGGATATTGTGCAAAACCTTTTGCTACCAATATAGCCTTGTACTTTTCAATTTCACCCTTTTCATTAACTTTGATTTTATAAACCCATTTGAGACCAATACAATATTTGTCTTTAGGCAAGTCTATTAGATCCCATGTATCATTCCTTTCTATAGAATCTATTTCTTCATCCATGGCTTGTACCCATTTTTATTCTTTGAGAACTTCTTGAAAACACATTGGTTGGGATGTAAACAATGCAAAATTTGAATGCACATCTAGAAGTTCATAAATTTATCTCAAACTTATAATCTTTCTATACCTTAAGGAAGAAATTGTTGTGTCAGATTCACTACTTGATTGATAATTAGGAATAGACTGACCTGTAGTGCTATGTGACTCACCTTGAATAGAATTTCTTGGCATCCTTGTTGGAGTTCCTTTGACTCATGATTGGGTTTGTGAACCTTGTTTTCCACCTTGTGTGATCTACTCCTTTGCTTCATCTCCTTCTTGAGGTATTGATACTCCAACATATATGGTTCTCTCTATGCTTCCATACCATGTTTCATCTTCTTTGAATTCATCATTCTTGCTTATTATAACCTTATTTGTCACTAGATTATATAATTTGTATACCTTGTATTGATCACTGTACTCAAGAAATATGCATTTTTCACTTTTATCATATAGCTTCCTTTTCAAATATTTAGGTACATGAGCATATGCAACACAACCAAATACTGTAATATTTTCTACATTTCAACTCATACATGTCCATGCATCTTGTGGAACTTTGTTCCTTACACTTTTAGTGGGAGATCTATTCAAAACATAAATAGAGAAAGCTAGTGCTTCTCCCAAAAATCATTTGAAAAGTGTTTTTCTTTTAGCATGCTTTTGGCCATATTCATGACGGTTCTATTTTCCTCTCAGCTACACCAAATTTATGTGGTGTATACATTGTTATAAAATTTCTTTTTATGCCATGCTATTTGCATAAATCATGAAAATATTTTGAATCATATTCACCTCCTCTATCTCATCTTATCACTTTAATTTTATGGCCACTTTGCTTCTCCATCATTGCCTTGAATTCTTTGAACTTGTCAAAAGTTTCATATTTCTTTGCAAGAAAATGCACCCAAGTCTTTATGTTGTAATAATCTATGAAAGTTATGAAGTAGAGACTTCCTCTTAGTGACCGAGTTTGCATAGAACCACACAGATCTATATGATCCAACTCTAATGGTTTATTTTCCCTATAAGACACTCCCTTAGGGAAACTATCCATGTGTTGCTTTTCCATAACACAACTTTCACATGTACTAGTTGGCTCTTGAATGGGAGGAAAACCTTCAACCATTCTTTCTTGTTGCAATAAATTTAGGCCACCAAAATATAGATGACTGAATCTAAAATTCCATAGCCAAGAGTCATCCAAACATGTTTCTCTTTTGGAAAATGAGGTATCCTAACTACCATAATTGATGAATAGAGGGTACCTTCTATTCTTTGTCATCTTTACCCTATAAATTAACCTCTTACTAGGAGGATTTTCATATATGAAGCAATCATATCTCTTAAAAATTACATTACCCCTTTTTTGGGTAAGCTGGCCAATACTTATGAGATTATGTTTCAATCCTAGGGCATAATACACATTGTATATGCCTTTTGGTCATTGTTTGGTCAAGATATTGACCACTCCTTTCCCCATAACTTTTACAACATTTTTTTTTCCCAATTTAACTTCATTTCTTACTAAATCATCTAGATCTCCAATCACTTTTTTATTTCTCATCATATGATTGCTACACCCACTATCTATAAGCCAACTATTACTAGAAATCTCTTAAGTAGCATTAAGAGTAAGAAGTAAATAATCTTCATAGTTTTCATAGGTGTTAGAATAATTTGCATTTTGTTTGCTAAGGTCAACCTTCTTCTTTCTACATTCATATGCATAATGACCTAGCTTATTGCAATAATAACACTTGGCCTTGCATTTGTCTTACCTTTGATTTTTTTGTGGGCTTTTGTTATTGCTCCCCCTTAAGCTATGAGGATTTTTATATGATCTTCTTTCTTGATCTAAATCTTCATTTCCATATCTTTGGCCATTGATTCTTCCCTTCCTTTTTGATCTTGATCTACCTCTACTTCTTTAGATAGAAGCATGAGACTTGAAAGCATTTTCTAAAGAATCATCACATTTATTCATTCTCAATTCATGGGATATAAATGATCCCAATAGCTCATGTATTGATAGATGTGGTAGGTCCTTAAGCTCTTCATGGATACAACCGCAACATCAAATTTATTGGATAATATTCTAAGAAAAGTTTCTACCATTTTCTAATCTAAAAGTTATTCACCATTCATCCTTAATTGATTACTATGTTCATGACTTGAGTCATGTACTAGTCTACTGACTCTTACTCTTTCACCTTCAAATTCATTCTTAAGGTCTACAACTTGACTATCTTGATCTTGGCAATACCTTGATAGTTGGTCTCTAATATGTCCCAAGCTATCTTTGATAATTTTGTTGCGGAGATATTAGGAAATACACTGTTATCCAAGCCATTTTGGATGAGATAGAGTGATTTTGCATCCTTCTTCCTATTATCTCTGAGCTGATCTTTTTGAGAATTTTTCAAGGCTTGCTCAAATGCTTGATCAATGAATTTTGCATACCAATAAAATAAAATATTCCAAACATCGAGAGAACATAATAACGTTCTCATCTTAATTTCCTAAACTTCATAATTTTTTTTATTCCTAAACTTCATAATTTTTTTTATTGTGAGGACAAAATTTTGTGGTTTTACAAGCCTATTACTACTTGAAGCCATTTTTTGTTTCTTATTTTCCTTTAAAAAAAATTTACTAAGAAAAATAAACCTTCTACTTAACCAAGATACACTTTAAAAAATAACTTCCAACTTCAAATTTCTCCCAAAACAAAATTATTTTTTCTTTTATAACTGAAGCACATAATTTCAACTCTCTATGCCTAGTGTTGCATGCAAATTTTATTTTTCACTCTATGCTACCATTATGAATGCGATAAACCAAATTTTATTTTTCAGACTAGCAATAATCTTTGCATAAAACTTTTATGGGTGAAAATAGAACCTTTTTTAAACTGTTGCAAAAATAAATAAAAAATAAAGAAAGTGTCAACGGTTTGTATAGAGTCTTGGCTCAATCAAGATGGGGTTTCCATTCAAAGAAAAAAAATAATTCCTTCCCTCTAGACATTGGTTGTAGCTTTCTTCTCCACAATGACAACTCTACTTCAACAAGGACATAAGGTGCATATTCACTCTTCATCCATTTCATTCTATTCACAAATATTATGTTAAGGGTCCATTTCATTCTATTAACAAATATGATGATAAGGGTCCCTTATTAGTCCCTGCCGAAGGCAAATAGGGACCCTAGCGTTCAATACAACGTTGACTATGGATTAGTTTTATTTGACTTTAAATTTTTTTTCTTTCCAAACTTTTACATAGGGAATAAAAATAGTTATTTATTTATATTATTTAAATTGATTTTATTTAATTTTCTATTGGTTAACAAGATCAAATTCTTATTGCTCATTTCATCTTAGATAACCTAAGTTTTTGTATATTATAAGTCTTAGCCTAAATTTTTGATACAATCCCTCGAATATAATGATATTTTTCATTGTTCCCTATGTTTTATGTCACAATGATACTTTTTCATTGTTCCCTAAGTTTTTGACACAATCCCTGGAATATGATGATATTTTTCATTTTTCCCTATGTTTTAGGTCACATACAATGATATTTTTTCATTGTTCCCTATGTTTTATTTTTGGCTTCTTACATAACCTATACTTTATACCTTTAACTTGAACTGTTTTGATTGTAAATAATATCTTTTGATTGCAAAGTATCATTTTTTCAGAGATTTTTGTATGTCACGGTTGAGTTAATCTTCATTAAAAAAAGTACATACGTGAAGGCTTTAAATGGCTATGCAAAACCGCTCACCACCTCTCCACCGCCTTGATAGCACCTTACCACCTCTCCACCGCCTCGATAGCACCCGATGGTGTCCAAATCCAAATCAAATCTTCATCATGACCTTCTTGTCCAAAATCAAAATTTCAGATTTGGATAGATAGCACCCCGTGGTGTTCAAGTCCAAATCAAATCTTTAGCATGACCTTCTTGTCTAAAATCAAAATTTCAGATTTGGATTACTTGGCTAGAGGAAGTAGTCCAATTTAACCAGACAGAAGGAAGCAAGAAGTGGTATATTAGTCAGGGATGGAGCTAGCTCATTTTCTTGATGTGGAACCAAGGAAAATATGGTGAATGGGAATGATGTAGTTGAATAAGGGATAGTGTTACTCTTGGCATTAAGACCAACCAAAATGGGAACGGGACAACTACCACACAATAATATCGTTATAAAACAAACAAATAAGAAAGAAAGTGGTGGAAATGGAGTGTTGATTTTAGTTTATCTAGAGGGAGGGAGGGCTAGGCGAATAACATATAAGCTTATGGATGCATCTACTATTACTATCGAATCGATAATTATGGGAAGATTCGACCGATAAGAAGCAAGCCGAAAGGCTCCCAACCGTATCCTAACAAAGCAAAGAAGCTCCATTTATTATCTTATTTCGCATAGATGGCAATTCCAATGTTGCAGAAAGAAATAGATGTATAGGATCAATTGGCAGAAAATAGCCATAGCCAGTAAAGTGAGTGAAGAGCTAGTTCGATTCGTTTTTGGTCTGGATTGAGAGGACCTTTAGGGAAAAGACCTTGATAAGACTACTTTGGTGAGAGGTTATGCGTTTGGGAATCACCGCATGAGCACTTGGGTTCCTGTTTGTCTTCGTTGCTTAAAACATTTGCTTGAAAAAAAGTCGCTTGAAGATGCCCACAAGTAGGAGTCACACCTCGGGTGATGAGGGAGGAAGTAATCCAATTTTCAGATTCAGATTACTCAGTTGGAGGAGCCATATTGAAGAGAGGATCTATACAAGAGAAAATGGTAAGACACCTATTGTTGAAACCATACTAGTGTTATGCAACTATAAAATTGTAAGTCATTCAGTGATTCAATCAAATATTTTTCTGAATTTTTGAATTTAGCTTATCAATCAAAGTTAAAATGTTTTTTCTTCTGCTTTAGAAGTGATGAATATATCAACAAAAATCAGGGAGACCTGGTTGGGAAGAAACCCACCTTTTTTTCCTTTTTACTGGAAGCTTTGCCTTATTCCGCTGCTCATTCAGTAAGCCTTTCGTTTAAGAAGAAAATCCATGCCTGCCTGACCCCACATATCTATGGCCTGGAGGGTCACTATTGTTGATCCTCAAGTCTTCGTTCCTTGAAGAAAGGAGAATTTGCAGAAAAAGGGATAGAAATATACATGAGAAA
Source organism: Picea mariana (assembly GCA_032191745.1). Taxonomy (NCBI): domain Eukaryota; kingdom Viridiplantae; phylum Streptophyta; class Pinopsida; order Pinales; family Pinaceae; genus Picea; species Picea mariana. The sequence continues at coordinate 87,777 of JASDQU010100601.1, read as the reverse complement.
GAACAAGTATCCTTTTGCTTCAGTCTGTATCTAGCTTTGATCCTAAGATAACAACACATCATAAGCACATCAACTCCACAATTAGGAGCATACCAGATAATAGAAATAACACAATTCAAGCCTAACCATAGGCAATTCTTGAATATAACCATATGGGAAAATACTTGTTTCATTTTCATGACTTTCACTATAATAGCATATAGTAAATGTAATTTTGCTTTACAGTTTTGAGTAGGTCATTTTATTACCTTGCAACTATGTGTGATCAAGAGCCAAATACTATAAAACTAGCAACAATCACTTTATAAAAGTGGTTGATATACGCCGATCGATGTCATTTTTCACCTTTCCAAATTAATGACGTTGATTGGTGTATATCAATCACTTTTATAAAGTGGTTGTTGCTAATTGACGACCAACATGCCTTGAGACTACCATTAATATATTAATACAAATATATTAATGTATAAATTAATTTAAAATACATTAATATATTTCATTAATACATTATAAGTATATTTTATATTCATGTAACAATTAATTAATACATTAATTATACATTAATATGTTTGTATGATGTATAAATTAATGTAATAATGTAATTTTAATGTATAATTAATGTATTAATAAAATACATTAATATAAAACAATAATGTATTTTATTAATACATTATTATTATATATTACATTTATATGATAATTAATTAATACATTAACTATAAATTATTATATTAATTTATACATTAATATATTTGTATAATATATAAATTAATGTAATAATGTATAGTTAATGTATAATTAGTGTATTAATTAAGTATCACATAAATGTAGTATATAATAATAATAATGTATAAATTAAAGTAATTAATTCACATGATGGTATAATGTAATTCACTAATTGATCAATACATTAATAATGTAATGTATTAATTAATTAATATATTAATACATTATTAAACAATACATTGATAGAGTATTAATTTAACCTCATGAAGTAATACATTAAATACATTAATATATACATCAATAATGTAACATTATTGATACATTAATAATGTAATGATACATTGATATATCAATGTATAAATTAAACTCTAATTTCATTACTGTATAAAGTAACTTATAAATTAATTAATATATTAACAATGTAATGTAATAATTAATTTTGTAAACTATTACATTATTAATTAATACATTGTCAAAGTATTAATACATTAATAAAGTAATACATTAATAATATGATAAATATATCATTAAATAAATTAATAAATAAACAATACATTATAAAAGTATTAAATATAATATAATTAAACTTTTTAAATATAATATAATTAAAAATATCTATATAGTTAATTTTGAAATTCATAATTGATTAATAATATGTATAAAGTTAATAAAGTTAATAGGTATAAAATTTTCATAATTCACAATGGGATGGTAAGAATGTTCATCACAATGCGATGTTGGGAAATGTTCGTCACAATGCAACGTTGGGAAATATTCGTCACATTGGGACGGTACGAATGTTCATCACAATGCGATGTTAGGAAATGTTCGTCAAAATGTGACGTTGGGAAATGTTTGTCACAATGTGACGTTGGGAAATGTTCGTCACATTAGGATGATACGAATGTCCATCACAATGTGATGTTCGGAAAAGTTTGTCACAAAGCGACATTAAGATGATGTGCGAGAAAATCAGAAAGTGATGCATTGTTAACATTTATTTCGAGTGTCGTGTTGTTAGGAAATGTTCATCAAAATGCGATGTTGGGAAATGTTTGTCACAATGGGACGTTGGGAAATGTTCGTTATGTTGGGACGGTACAAATGTTAATCACAATGTGATGTTGGGAAAAGTTCGTCACAATGCGATGTTGGGAAGTATTCTTCACAATGCGATGCTGGGAAGTATTCTTCACAATGCGATGCTGGGAAATGTTCGTCAAAATGGAACGGTAGGAATGTTCATCACAATGAAATGTTGGGAAATGTTTGTCAGAATGCGACGTTGGGAAATGTTCGTCACAATGCCAAATCAGAAGTGCTGTCAAAAATTGACGTCAGGAATGTTGTTTATGGGTGTGTGACGTTGGACATAGTGTGGTTTCGACATGCTCATCACATTGCGATGGTTGTGGGAGGATGTTTGTCACAATATGACTTAGGGAAATGTTTTTCATAGAGTGACGAAAGGAATGCTTGTCACAAAACAACGTTGGAAAATGTTCACCAAAATGTCACAAAGCAAAGAGTTAGTAACATGTTGAGGTTTTGGCATGCTTGATTGCAATGTTGGTGGAAGGATGTTAGGCTTAGAAACATTGGAGCATGACATCAAGGGTTATATAAATTTGAGTTTTTCATTATGAGTTATATAAATCTTTGTTTCTTAGTGAGGGTTAAGATGCATCATGAAAAATTGTAAACTATGGGAAAGATAAATGTTATAAAACATTGTCATATGTTACAAGAAAAAAAAAAAGGAAAAGTCATCATTGATTAATAATATGTATAAATTTAATAAATTAATAAGCATAAAATGTTCGTTAGAATGTGACGTTGGAAAACATTTGATAGAATGGGATGGTAGGAATGTTCATGACAATGTGACGTTTAGAAATGTTTGTCACAATGGTACGGTAGGAATGTTCATCACAATGCCATGTTGGGAAATGTTCATCACACTGCAATGTTGGGAAATATTCATCACATTGGGATGGTACGAATGTTCATCACAATGCAATGTTAGGAAATGTTCGTCACAATGCGACGTGGGGAAATGTTTGTCACAATGTGACGTTGGGAAATGTTTGTCACATTGGGACAATACGAATGTTCATCGCAATGTGATGTTGGGAAATTTTTTCACAAAGTGATGTTAAGATGATGTACGAGAAAATCAGAAAGTGATGCATTGTTAACATTCATTTCGAGCATCGCATTGTTAGGAAATGTTCATCAAAATGTGATGTTGGGAAATGTTTGTCACAATGGGACGTTGGGAAATGTTCGTTACATTGGGATGATATGAATGTTCATCGCAATGTGATGTTGGGAAAAGTTTGTCACAATGCGACATTGGGAAGTATTCTTCACAATGCGATGTTGGGAAATGTTAGTCACAATGGGATGGTATGAATTTTCATGACAATGAAATGTTGGGAAATGTTTGTCAGAATGTGACGTAGGGAAATTTTCGTCACAATGGGATGGCAGGAATTTGCATAACAATGCCAAATCGGAAGTGCTATCAGAAATTGACGTCAAGAATGTTGTTTATGGGTGTGTGACATTGGACAATGATCATGACAATGTGACAGAAAAAAGTTAAGTAACATAGTGGGGTTTCGACATGCTCATGACATTGCGATGGTTGTGGGAGGATGTTTGTCACAATATGACTTAGGGATCTGTTTTTCATAGAGTGACAAAAGGAATGCTTGTCACAAATCAACGTTGGAAAATGTTCACCAGAATGTCACAAAGCAAAATGTTAGTAACATGTTGAGTTTTTGGCATGCGTGATTGCAATGTTGGTGGAAAGATGTTAACCTTAGGAACATTGGAGCATGACATCAAGGGTTATATAAATTTGAGTTTTTCATTATGAGTTATATAAATTTATGTTTTTTAGTGAGGGTTAAGTTGCATCATGAGTTGTATATCAACCACTTTTATAAAGTGGTTGTTGCACCATGGTACAATCTATGAAAATTATACATCCATATATAATTTTTGTATATTTTTTATTGATTGTGTTTGTTATGGGTGGGAGAAGTAACAAATCAAGTCTCCCATCCATAAGAAAAAATAGTTAAAATCCATATATATATATATATATATATATATATAACCTCTATATTTAAAATAATAAATTCCAGACAAACCTTAAACTGTAATTGCAAACCATTAAAATAAGCACCATTATACATCCATGTACAATTTGTATATATTTTTCATTGATTTTATTTTTCATGAATGGGAGAATTGACAAAACAAGTCTTCCATCCATATATATATATATATATATATATATATATATATATATATATATATTCCACACAAGCCTTAAACCATAATGTCAAACCACTAAAATAAGCATAACTCTTATGATCATTTATAACCATACCAATTATATTTTTAGTTATATAATATATAATTACAATTTTTTTTTTTATATAAGTATTTTTATCCATTAATAAAGAAAAAAGTCAATAAAATTTATAACACTACAAAAGTCAATAAAGTAGCATGTTAAATAATCAATGTGAGCACATTTTATTAATGTGCTTGCAATCAATGTGAGTGTAATTTGGATTCATAAATTAGACAAATTAATGTGTCAACAAGATTTGCAAATAATAAGGGCATTAACAAAAATAATGTATTGTTGTCTAATTTTATGAGTTCTCTTGTTGCATTGTGCAAATGCACTTGCATGTGTACTTATAAGGACGAAAATGATATTGCATGCTTTTTTAAGTTATTGATATTCTTTCAAATTTAGAACACTACAAAAGTCTAATAATTATTAATAATAATATTTAATAATATTATTCATTTTAATGATTTGATAAAACTTTATCTTATAAAACCAAAGGTTTGTTACACATTGACTTGAAAAACATTCACTCTAGGGTTATTAGTTTTTCATGTAACCATTAAAGACAACTAATAAAGTGTTTAGTTCACCTATTTAAGACAATGAAGTGTTTTTTTCACTTTCAAATGAAATATTATATTAATTTAATATTAAATACAACCGAAAAAGTGTTATATCAATCACTGGTCGATTAATTACAGTAATATAATTAATTCATTACTTTAATCAACCACTTAATCCATTAATTATAATTAGGCGTATCCATTAATTAATGTCGTGGCCCCAATTATCAACCACTTTTATGCGTTCATATTTACACTAACATACCATTAAATCTCTGGATAATTGTTGACAAGGATTAAAATAGGAGCTCGAAGAACAGATTTAAATTTACAGGTATTATTGTTTGATTTTGGACATCAACTACTTATTACATATAACGGCGAGCACTATCACATGGCATAGACTAAGTCACATGTTGACTTACTTACTAAGTATTACAAGTAGTAAAAGAAAAAACAGATAAGCACATTCAAGACGTATTACACACTTTAATACACATTCTTAAACTTTCACATTCCAAATGTGAGCACATTGATTAATGAACATGCAATCATTGTGCGTGTAATTTGGATTCATAATGTGTCATCAAGCTTGCAAACATAAGCAGAATAATAAAAGCATTAATGTTCGTGTAATGTGGATTCATAACTTTGGACAAATTAATGTGTCATCAAGATTTGTAAACATTAGAACAATAATAAGAGAATTAATAATAATAATGTACAACTATATTCTCTGTTTGCGTTGAAAAATGATATTGCATGTATTTTTTAATTGAAACTTTAATATTGATAGCATTTTGTATGGAAAATATGTGTGATGGTGATAAGGTTTGAATAGTATAAATCTAAAAAAATAGTTGAAATACAATTTTAAAAAAAAATAATAGTTGAGATACAATTCTTTAATGTTAAAAATATAAAAAATGCAAAAGGTAAAAGCAATGAAGATCTCTGCGGTCTATACAAAACACATTTTAGCATAAATCTAATATCTCATAAACTTATAACACCACTTTTATAAATTATTATAACACAATGTTGACTTCAAATTTAGGGTTTTGCAGGTTATATTTAGGGTTTTGCAGGTAAAACGGCCAACGGTTATAATTTATCACTTTTGAAATTTTTTCGCGACAGAGTTACATGTGAGCATGTAAATCTATTAGCACCGCCTGCGATTATGATTCCACATTTCGAGTCAAATGATGTTGATAACATCGATTGTTTTATTTCTTTTTTTATTATCTAATCGGAATGTTCCTTGTTCTGTTATGATTCCACATTCCAAGTCCAATAATGCTTATAACACCGATGGTTTTACTTTTGTTTTTAATATATAATCGAAATCCTCCTTGTTCTGTAATCTGACTTTGAACAGAATCGGGCCATGGAGAGGTCTGGATCTTTAGTTTTGGCGTCTACTCTGGGCACAATATTATCGGTCGTATCGTTCTTTCAAACATGGAAATTTGGGTTAATTGCAGAGGCTCAAGAGATGTTTACCTCAGGTGTATAACGGAAGAGCATCTACATTTTCTTTAAAATACCTCAGGTGTAAACATAACTTGTTTACATTGGCAATGAGTTATGTTTAATTTAGGATGAGCATCTACATTCCGATTAGATAATAAAAAAGGAAACGGTCGGTACTCGTGATTTGGAAACTTTGCATTGAAGACACTATTTGAATATTCTTTCTCCCATGATAATGACGAGCCCATGGAGAGAATCATAATGCCTATAATCGTAATGTCCAGAACCATAAACAGTAATTCAAAAACCATAAATRGTAAACCTAAATAAATGATCGGTAAACCTAAATTGCTCATTGCCAATGTAAACATCTGAATTATGTTTAATTTAAGATGAGCATCTACATTTTCTTTAAAATATCATAAGGATTCATTTTCAGAATGTAAACTATTTAGCAACGTCATACAAAWCAAATCATGTATCATTCAATTTGAAAAGAATCAAATCTCAAGACTTGAAGGAATCCAAATTTTAAAACCAAAAAATTGTAGCGATTATGAAAAAAGTCAAGCTTGGGAAATTCAAATGGAAAAAGACAGCGACCCAAAGAATATCTAATTGTTGGACTTGCTAATAAGTTTAGCAAAGACCACACACATTTTAAATACGAATTTATTGATAGAATTTACAGAGACCAACAAAATTCGAATTTACAGAGACCAACAAAATTCGAAACCTATTAGCACCGCCTGCGATTAAACCTGCAATAGTTTAAACCATACTGCCATGTGAGCATGTAAATCTATTAGCACCGCCTGTGATTGTGATTCCACATTTCGAGTCGAATGATGTTGATAACATCAATTGTTTTATTTCTTTTTTTATTATCTAATCGGAATGTTTGTTATGATTCCACACTTCAAGTCCAATAATGCTTATAACACCGATGGTTTTAAATTTTAACTCAGGTTTTTAACAGGTCTGCTTATAATGCATGGGGCTGTCTATAAATTTTAAAAACTGTAATTCTTACATACTGATTGCTTTGTCCAGAAAGTTTGAGCACCGATCCCCACTGTAATACCGACTGCTTTGGCCAGAAAGTTTGAGCACAGGCCGCCATTGTAATTTTTTAGTGTAATCCTTCTTTTGACTGCATGCGACTGAGTCTAAATAAAAAACTTCAATTGGCAAATGTTTACAGAATGGGTGGCTCAGAGAATGGTATGGGTGGCTCAGAGAATGTGTGGCGCGGCGCCCTTTCCCGTCCGTGCATGCATGCTGCTCTGTGTAAAAAACATAAATTCCCAAATGCTCACATAATGTGTGGCGGTTCAGGTCGTGGAATGTTCATAATGTGAGAGGTAATGAGTGGAGGTTGTGGCATGCATACATATTAATCATTGAATGTGTCAATTATATATGCGTACAGAAGTTATGAGCAATAAATCTGGTTCATTGATTTTGGAGGACGACTAAGAATATGCCAGCATCTTAAATGTGTATCCATCAGATTAGGGTTTAAAGTTAAATAAAGTTAAAAGATCATTAATTCTTGTTCCATTTTCATGAACTTCACTATAATAGCATATAGTAAATGCAATTTTGTTTTATAGGTTTGAGTGGGTCATTTTATTACCTTCAACTATGTGTGATCAAGAGCCAAATACTATAAAATAAATTTGATTTGGACGCACACATCCACTAGTCAAAGTGACATATTAGGGAAAAAAATGAGAACTGTTACCAATTTGTAAAGCTAATTGAAGACATAGAAATGCACTTTAGATCTCATACCTGAGAAGACCCTTATTTGCAAAAACCAGACAATGCAAGACATTCCATGCCAGTGACACAAATATCATGCCTAAGACTAAATAAATTAGGCATCTTAATCTCTATTTTACCAAAATATAAGGAAATCATGCCACAGATGGACACCATTGCAGTTAGGAGACCACGAACATGCTATTCCCCTCATGTGACACTGAACTCTATGGAAAATCACTACCAGAATCAGTAAAAAGCACCAAAATTAGTCGCTTTGAACAACAAAATCCATAACTAAGAAAATGAAGTAATATTTCTTCATACTTTGCTACAAAAAGTATATTGATAGTTAATATTTGATTTATCCTTGCAGGATTATGCAGGGGTTTAGTCGTCTATGCCAATATAGTTACAACTTCCCATTATCAAAAAAGAGCTGAAAAAACAACTCATAGACGTTGGAAGAAGAGATAATTGTGATATTAAAAATTCATATAAGCTGGCGTCAGGGTATGAGAGAGAGTTGGAGATGGGTTATTTGTAGAACTTGAGCATGCACGAGAGTTGGAGATGTGGCGTATTCATAGAAACCATGTCACAAGACTTTAATTTCTTTAATTTTTTATATTACATATATTACAAAGCCACTAGAACAAACAGAATAAATGCTATGACACGTGTTAGAGACACGCAAGTTGTGGGTGCATGCATTAGACACTTGTATAGATATTTATTCTCTCTATATCACAGATGTTGAGTCTTTAAACTGAGTTCGATTGCTAACTTGTACCAAAAACTTTGTAGACTTTGAAATCTGTGCCTGTTCTCATCTTAAGGCTTGGCTCTAATCACCAGATAAGTAATATTTAGTATCCATGATGGTGAATATTATCAACTGCACTATACTCTAATATGGGAACGTAAAGTATATGAAGTTGTGTTACACATGAACTCTTTCATCTTGGATGGATAGTATTTCTTTATAGGGAAGGTTTTTCACCTATTTGGAAATAGAGCTTTACATGGATCAAAGATCCATGTAAAAGATCTTTCAATTATTCGAATTGATAATGTAACGAATCACACTTTTACCACTAAACTATACCCGC
>JASDQU010100601.1:67898-78285 GCA_032191745.1 Picea mariana | reverse complement strand
AATCAATGAACCAGATTTATTGCTCATAACTTCCTTGCATTTATGAAGGCATCCGTTAACATGTTTACTTTTTTACATTTACCTAAGAATACTTAAAAAATTGATGTGAGCATATATAATTGAAATGTTCAAATGATTAAGAATATAATTGACACGTTCAAATGATTAAGAATGATTAATATGTATGCATGCCACGTTTATATCACTCCACAGTTTTTATGTTAGAGAACCATTAGTTTTTGATCCCACGAACTCCACGCATTACCTCCCACATTATGAACATTCCACGACCTGAACCGCCACAACCAATTTGATGTGAAATACGCAGAAGACCTCGCCAAGCCGGAGAAGAAGCTCAAGAGTTCCCACAGCTCGGAATCGGCGGTAAAATCATCATAAAATAATCAAGCCATTCGATCCTCAATATTCTCCGTAGGCTCAGCCGAATCCATTAAAATGCCCCGCAAGGCTTTCAGTGGTGCTAAGATAATGGGCAAGAAAGGTAGCCGTTTAATGGCTGCGAATTCGTACAGGCTATAGCTGTCACCTCCAAAACAGATTTTATAGGACTCACGGGAAGAAAACAATCTATAATTTACAGATCCATTCCCAACAGCGAGTGCTGAATGTTGTACATAATGTCCAAAATGATCACTTTTATTTTCTGTAAACTTCTCAACCCCTGATGGATTTCGATTCAGGGACAGAAGAAACCCCCATCTGATGTAAGATACTTTAATGCCAAATCCTCAAAGTGCTTCGATATTACAATTACATTAATATAACCGTAACTGCAGATATAAGGAAAGGAAGAAGGGGGGAATGAAGGAGAGAAGAGGGAGATATCTCTCTAAACCCAGCGTTGCCTTCTATGCACTGCTGATATCTATTGTGCATTCATCTACGGATTATTAACGAAAATTTCTTTAATTCTTTTATAGTCTCATTCTAATTTCTTTGACTTCGTTATACTTTATATAGCTTATACTTCCAAGATTGTCATTTTAATAATTGAAAATTTAAATACCTGTAAACTTAAATGTAATTTCTATATAAGTGCGCATAAATTTAATATGGATCAAGAATCCATGGAAGTTCATGTTTTTGTTTGTGTTTCTGGGTGCATTTCCTTTGTTTACATACAGGGCACTTGAATTTCCCAATAAACTTTGCCTCTTCCATATTGACACCGACACAGTGTTGAATGTGTTTTGTATAGACCGCGGAGATCTTCATTGCTTTTACCTTTTGCATATTTTATATTTTTAACATTAAAGAATTGTATCTCAACTATTTTTTTTTTTAAATTGTATTTCAACTATTTTTTTAGATTTATACTATTCAAACCTTATCACCATCGCACATATTTTCCATACAAAATGCTATCAACATTAGAGTTTCAATTAAAAAATACATGCAATATCATTTTTGCAACGCAAACAGAGAATACAGTTGTAAATTATTATTATTAATGCTCTTATTATTGTTCTCATGTTTGCAAATCTTGATGACACATTAATTTGTCCAAAGTTATGAATCCACATTACACGAACATTAATGCTTTTATTATTCTTCTTATGTTTGCAATCTTGATGACACATTATGAATCCAAATTACACGCACAATTATTTCATGTTCATTAATCAATGTGCTCACATTTGGAATGTGAAAGTTTAAGAATGTGTATTAAAGTGTGTAATACGTCTCGAATATGCTTCTCTGTTTTTTTATTTTACTACTTGTAATACTAAGTAAGCAAGTCAACATGTGACTTAGTCTATGCCATGTGATAGTGCTTGTCGTTATATGTAATAAGTAGTTGATGTCCAAAATCAAACAATAATACCGGTTAATTTAAATATGTTCTTCAAGCTCCTATTTTAATCCTTGTCAACAATTATCGAGAGATTTAATGGTATGTTAGTGTAAATTAATTAATGGATTAGGCGTTATAGATAAATTAGGGTTACCTAATTTAAGGATAATTTAGTATTTGAAGGGAACGCCTAATTAATGGATTAAGTGGTTGATTAAAGTAATGAATTAATTAATATTATTGTAATTAATCGACCAATGATTGTCTTAAATAGGTGAACTAAACACTTTGTTGTTAGTTGTCTTTAATGGTTACATGAAAAACTAATAACCCTAAAGTGAATGTTTTTCACGTCAATGTGGTAACAAACCTTTGGCTTTATAAGATAATTTTTTTTATAAAATCATTAAAATGGATAATATTATTAAATATTATTATTAATAATTATTAGACTTTTATAGTGTTCTAAATTTGAAAGAATATCAATAACTTAAGAAAGCATGCAATATCATTTTTGTCCCTATAACTACACATGCAAGTGCATTTGCACAATGCAACAAGAAAACTCATAAAATTAGACAACAATACATTATTTTTGTTAATGCCCTTATTATTTGCAAATTTTGATGACGCATTAATTTGTCTAAGTTATGAATCCAAATTACACTCACTTTTATGGAAAGCACATTAATAAAATGTGCTCACATTGATTATTTAGCATGCTACTCTATTGACTTTTGTAGTGTTATAAACTTTATTGACTTTTTTCTATATTAAATATTTCTAATGGATAAAAATACTTATATAAAAAAAAAATTGTAATTATATATTATATAACTAAAAATATGATTGGTATGGTTATAAATGATCATAAGAGTTATGCTTATTTTAGTGGTTTGACATTATGGTTTAAGGCTTGTGTGGAATATATCTATATATATATATATATATTATGGATTTTAACTAAATTTTCCTATGGATGGGAGACTTGATTTGTTAATTCTCCCACCCATGACAAACACAATCAATAAAAAATATACAAAAATTATATATGGATGTATAATGTTCATAGATTGTACCATGGTGCAACAACCACTTTATAAATGTGGTTGATATACAACTTATGATGCAACTTAACCCTCACTAAAAAACATAAATTTATATAACTCATAATGAAAAACTCAAATTTATATAACCCTTAATGTCATGCTCCAATGTTCCTAAGGTTAACATCCTTCCACCAACATTGCAATCACGCATGCCAAAACCTCAACATGTTACTAACTTTTTTCTTTGTGACATTCCGGTGAACATTTTCCAACGTTGTTTTGTTACAAGCATTCCTTTCGTCACTCTATGAAAAACAGATTCCCAAGTCATATTGTGACAAACATCCTCCCACAACCATCGCAATGTCATGAGCATGTCGAAACCCGGCTATGTTACTTAACTTTTTTCTGTCACATTGTCATGATCATTGTCCAATGTCACACACCCATAAACAACATTCCTGACGTCAATTTCTGATAGCACTTCCGATTTGGCATTGTGACGCAAATTCCTGCCATCCCATTGTGACAAAAATTTCCCAACGTCACATTCTGACAAACATTTCCCAACATTTCATTGTCATGAACATTCCTACCATCCCATTGTGACTAACATTTCCCAACATCGCATTTTGAAGAATACTTCCCAACGTCACATTGTGACGAACTTTTCCCAACATCACATTGCGATGAACATTCATATCGTCCCAATGTAACGAACATTTCCCAACGTCCCACTGTGACGAACATTTCCCAACGTCGCATTTTGATGAACATTTCCTGATAATGCGACGCTCAAAATGAATGTTAACAATGCATCACTTTCTGATTTTCTTGCACATCATCTTAACGTCGCTTTGTGACAAACTTTTCCCAACATCACATTGCGATGAACATTCATATCGTCCCAATGCGACAAACATTTCCCAACGTCACATTGTGACAAACATTTCCCCACGTCGCATTGTGACGAACATTTCCTAACATTGCATTGTGATGAACATTCGTACCGTCCTAATGTGACGAATATTTCCCAACGTTGCAGTGTGATGAACATTTCCCAACATCGCATTATGATGAACATTCCTACCGTCCCATTGTGACAAACATTTCTAAACGTCACATTGTCATGAACATTCCTACCATCCCATTTTGTCAAATGTTTCCTAACGTCGCATTCTAACGAACATTTTATACCTATTAACTTTATTAACTTTATACATATTATTAATCAATTATGACTTTTCCTTTTTTTTTTCTTGTAACATATGACAGTGTTTTATAACATTTATCTTTCCCATAGTTTACAATTATTCATGATGCATCTTAACCCTCACTAAGAAACATAAATTTATATAACTCATAATGAAAAACTCAAATTTATATAACCCTTGATGTCATGCTCCAATGTTCCTAAGCCTAACATCCTTCCACCAACATTGCAATCAAGAATGCCAAAACCTCAACATGTTACTAACTTTTTGCTTTCTGACATTCTGGTGAACATTTTCCAATGTTGTTTTGTGACAAGAATTCCTTTCATCACTCTATGAAAAACATTTCCCTAAGTCATATTGTGACAAACATCCTCCCACAACCATCACAATGTGATGAGCATGTCGAAACCCCACTATGTTACTAACTTTTTTCTGTCACATTGTCATGATCATTGTCCAACATCACACACCCATAAACAACATTCCTGACGTCAATTTCTGACAGAACTTATGATTTGGCATTGTGACGTAAATTCATGCCATCCGATTGTGACGAACATTTCCCAACTTCACATTCTGACAAACATTTCCCAACATTTCATTGTGATGAACATTCCTACTGTCCCATTATGACGAACATTTCCCAACATCGTATTGTGAAGAATACTTCCCAACGTCACATTGTGACGAACTTTTCCCAACATCACATTGTGATGGACATTTGTACCGTCCCAACGTAACAAACATTTCCCAACGTCCCATTGTGATGAACATTTCCCAATGTCGCATTTTGATGAACATTTCCTAACAACACGATGCTCGAAATGGATGTTAACAATGCATCACTTTTTGATTTTCTCACACATCATCTTAACGTCACTTTGTGACAAACTTTTCCCAACATCACATTGTGATGGACATTCGTATCGTCTTAATGTGATGAACATTTCCCAACGTCACATTATGACAAACATTTCCCAACGTCACATTCTGACAAACATTTCCTAACATCGCATTGTGATGAACATTCGTACTGTCCCAATGTGACGAATATTTCCCAACGTTGCATTGTGACGAACATTTCCCAACATCGCATTGTGATGAACATTCATACCGTCCCATTGTGAATTATGAACATTTTATACCTATTAACTTTATACATATTATTAATCAATTATGAATTTCAAAATTAACTATATAGATATTTTTAATTATATTATGCTTAAAAAGTTTATATTATATAGATATTTTTAATTATATTATAGTTAAAAAGTTTAATTATATTATATTTAATACTTTTATAATATATTGTTTATTTATTAATTTATTTAATGATATATTTATCATATTATTAATGTATTACTTTATTAATGTATTAATACTTTGATAATGTATTAATTAATAATGTAATAGTTTACAAAATTAATTATTACATTACATTGTTAATATATTAATTAATTTATAAGTTACTTTATACATGAAATTAAAGTTTAATTTATATATTAATATATGAATGTATCATTACATTATTAATGTATCAATAATGTTACATTATTGATGTATATTTTAATGTATTTAATGTATTATTTTGTGAGGTTAAATTAATACTCTATCAATATATTATTTAATAATGTATTAATATATTAATTAATTAATACATCACATTATTAATATATTTATCAATTAGTGAATTACATTATACCATCATGTAAATTAATTACTTTAATTTATACCTTATTATTATTATATATTACATTTATGTGATACTTAATTAATATACTAATTATACATTATTATATTAATTTATATATTAATATATTTGTATAATATATAAATTAATGTAATAATGTATAATTAGTGTATTAATTAATTATTATATAAATGTAATATATAATAATAATGTATTAATGAAATACATTATTGTTTTATATTAATGTATAATTAATGCATTAATTAATTGTTACATGAATATAAAATATATTTATAATGTATTAATGAAATATATTAATGTTTTTTATTAATGTATTTTAAATTAATTTATACATTAATATATTTGTATTAATATATTAATGGTAGTCTCAAGGCATGTCGATCGTCAACTAGCAACAACCACTTTATAAAAGTGGTTAATATACGTCGATCAACGTCATTTTTCTCGATCGACTTATATCAACCATTTTTATAAAGTGGTTGTTGCTAGTATAATATATAATTACAATTTTTTTTTATATAAGTATTTTTATCCATTAAAAATATTTAATATAGAAAAAAGTCAATAAAGTTTATAAAACTACAAAAGTCAATACGGTAGCATGCTAAATAATCAATGTGAGCACATTTTATTAATGTGCTTGCAATCAAAGTGAGTGTAACTTGGATTCATAACTTAGACAAATTAATGTGTCATCAAAATTTGCAAATAATAAGGGCATTAACAAAAATAATGTATTGTTGTCTAATTTTATGAGTTTTCTTGTTGCATTGTGCAAATGCACTTGCATGTGTAGTTATAGGGACGAAAATGATATTGCATGCTTTTTTAAGTTATTAATATTCTTTCAAATTTATAACACTACAAAAGTCTAATAATTATTAATAATAATATTTAATAATATTATTCATTTTAATGATTTTATAAAACTTTTTTATTTTATAAAGTCAAAGGTTTGTTACCACATTGACGTGAAAAACATTCACTCTAGGGTTATTAGTTTTTCATGTAACCATTAAAGACAACTAACAACAAAGTGTTTAGTTCACCTATTTAAGACAATCACGGGTCGATTAATTACAGTAATATTAATTAATTCATTATTTTAATTAACCACTTAATCCATTAATTAGGCGTTCCCTTCAAATACTAAATTATCCTTAAATTAGGTAACCCTAATTTATCAATAACGCCTAATCCATTAATTAATTCATTTATAGGAGCTCGAAGAACAGATTTAAATTTACAGGTATTATTGTTTTATTTTGGACATCAACTATTTATTACATATAATGGCGAGCACTATCACATGACATAGACTAAGTCACATATTGACTTACTTACTATTACAAGTAGTAAAAGAAAAAACAGATAAGCACATTCGACACGTATTACACACTTTAATACACATTCTTAAACTTTCACATTCCAAATGTGAGCACATTGATTAATGAACATGCAATCATTGTGCGTGTAATTTGGATTCATAATGTGTCATCAAGATTGCAAACATAAGCACAATAATAAAGGCATTAATGTTCGTGTAATGTGGATTCATAACTTTGGACAAATTAATGTGTCATAAAATCTGTTTTGTAGGCGATAGCTGTAATTCGCGGTCATTAAACGGCTACCTTTCTTGCCCATTATCTTAGCGCCCCTGAAAGCCTTGCGGGGTATTTTAATGGATTCGACTGAGCCTACGGAGAATATTGACGATAGAATGGCCTGATTATTATATGATGATTTTACTGCCGATTCCGAGCTGTGGGAACTTTTGAGCTGTTTTTTCGGCTTGGCGAGGTCTTTCATGCATTTCACTTCTAATTGGTTGTGGTGGTTCAGGTCGTGGAATGTTCATAATGTGGGAGGTAATGCGTGGAGGTCGTGGGATCATAAACGAATGATGTGTCAATTATATATGCTCACATTAATTTTTTAAGTATTTTTAGGTAAATGTAAAAAAGTAAACATATTAACGGCTGCCTTCATAAATGCAAGGAAGTTATGAGAAATAAATTTGGCTCATTGATTTTGGAGGACGACTAAGAATATGCCAGCATCTTGAATGCGTAACCATCAGATTAGGGTTTAAGGTTAAATAAGGTTAAAGGATCATTAATTGTGCCCATTATCAATAGGTGTATGCCTTTCAACGTAATTAAATATATTATTACAAATTTCTTTTAATTATCAAAAAAATATATATATTATTTTAATATAAAAAATTACAAAGTATATATATAAATGGTTTTACTGATATCTAGTATTTATATACGTATTTGAAATTTTCTAAGGAATATAAAATGTATTTGAATTTTATAGGAAAACAAAATATTTATAACTATAAAATTAAATATATTATTACGAATTTCAAGAGAAATTTTATTTTATTTTAATATAAAAAATTACAAGGTACATATAAAAATGGTAGAGAAATTTTATTTTATTTTAATATAAAAAATTACAAGGTACATATAAAAATGGTTTTAATAGTATCTAGTATTTATCTATGTATTTGAAAATTTCTAAGAAATATAAAATGTATTTGAATTTTATAAGACAAAATATTTATAACTATAAAATTAAATATATTATTACAAATTTATTTTAATTGTCAAGATGTAAATAATATTAGGTTTAATAAATAATTTAAATAAAAATACATTATAATAATATTAAAAAAAAAAATTATTGTAATATTATTTATAATGATAATTTATATAAAAAAAATTTAATAATATTTAAAAATAAATATTGTAAGAGTTTAAATAAACATATATCATTGAATACAGAACTACATAAAATCAATAATGCTAATGTATATAAAAGATGAGATGCACATAATTTCAAAAGATACAAACCCCAAATATGATCTCAATTGACACAAAAGGTTAAAATGAACTTCATACCTTAAATATAAAATGAGTGTAACTCATATACTTCACCAAATGAACTGCTAGAGAATATTTAAAGTAAAGCTTATACAGAAATATAATAGTAAATCAAATATACTGTTTGGGCATTTTTATTAACGTAAAACGCATACCCGGTGGATATTTACATCGAAAGTTACGCCGAAGGCGTATACCTATTGACAATGGGCACATTTAATAGGGTTTTTGTATGGACAAAATTAAATATTGATGGAATATTCTTAGTCGTCCCAATAAATCAATGGTTGAGATTTCAACCACTAACTTCCTCACTATTATAAAGACATCAGTTTACATGTTTATTTTTTTACTTTTACTTAATCATATTTAAAATTTACTATTGTCTGAGTATTAACAACAATTAAAATTTTATTACAAAATGAAGCGTTTCATTTTCTGGGCCATATTTAATTACCAGATGATTTAGCCATTTTTTTTTACATGTGGACCACCTCCAAGCCGTTTATGTTCCCGTCGGTTCATTTTTCCAAAAGTTTAAAGAATAACACTAACACATTTACTGTACCGCAGCGTTTAAAAAATAACACGTTTGTAATGAAAGACACACCGGACGCTCCAGAAATGTTTGTAAGCACAGCAAATGAACTGATATATATAAAGAGAAACAATTCGATCGAGAGTCAATGCCTGGTGCATTCATTCGGGGCCTTAAAAAAATAAAAAGCCACCACGCGTCAGGCATGGCATTTGACGAAATGTCAGCGTTTATTGTTTTTACAATAGATCATTTTGACCTTCGTCCAGAAATTGGTCACCAATAGACATGGAGTTTGGGATACGCTTTAAACGTTGCACGATGGTTTTTACGTCGACTCGGTTGTACCTAATTTGACTATGTTATATATATACGAAATTCTATTCAACAAACACACATGCCATTTGCAGTGCTCTGAGAAATGCTTTTAAAATATCGTGGTAATGACATGTTGCGTTATCAACCAGTGTTTTCGACGCCACTGTTACTCGGATACAAGTTTGCACCTTGTCTTTTTGTTCGAAGTGTTTATTTATCACATGTTCTTCATTTCAAAACATCTAGGGTGGATCACTAGTCTCCTCACTTCAAAATTATTTTTTCGAGCCCTTTGTTATAATATTTGTAATAATTCACTCAAATATTACCAGCCGATACTTTACGAACAAAAGCCTGCCATCTATATGTATATTCAGGCTTTTTTTTAATAGATAGTCACTTTACCCAAGGCGAGTGAATTTTATTAAAGGGTTTTTACTGGGCTTAGAATTTTACAACCGATACCTTTCTGCGTTTTTGCCATCTATATGTATATTCAGGCTTTTTTTTTTTAATAGATAGTCACTTTACCCAAGGCGAGTGAATTTTATTAAAGGGTTTTTACTGGGCTTAGAATTTTACAACCGATACCTTTCTGCGTTTTTCAGCCGCGACTTAGAGGCTGTGCTAGTCTTTATTAATGTAAAGCAAATACCTACACCAAATATTTCTCCTGCTAATGCCAACGAGGCAGGTTGCTTCATTGAGCCCAGTCGTGCAAGATCTTCACTCCTACATATCTGCATTCATGCAGCACAGCAACATTATATATATTATAGCTGACATCCACTTCTGTATTGAGAGAACGATAGAAACCACATTGAAATATTGAGAATATTATAAT
>JASDQU010100601.1:48140-61223 GCA_032191745.1 Picea mariana | reverse complement strand
GTATAGGGTCTTTTGTGCAGTTCATCCATTATGAACCTCTTCAAGTTGTCACAATCTGGGATATACAATCTGTTTCTATAAGTGAGCAGACCTCCTTCCATCATCTGGTAGCCTCCATACTTAATCCCTGTGGGTTCTTGCTGCAGGTACGAGGTCACGATATGGAAGAATGTGTCTGTCTCTTGTGCATTTCTGACTCTTTCCTTGACATCCGTCTCGCAGGTGCTTACCGCTTCCAGGTGAATTGTTTTCATGCTTCTACTAAGGGCATCGGCCACCCTATTTTCCTTTCCCTTAATATGTTTGATTTCAAAATCAAAATCGTTGAGAAGGGCCATCCACCTAGCTTGTCTAGCATTGAGCTTTGGTTGGTCAAACAGATATCGCAATCCACAATGGTTTGTCATAAGTACAAATTTTCTTCCCGGGAGGTAATGCCTCCACATTTTCAAAGCGTGCACTATGGCGGCCAGCTCTAGATCATGGGTCACATAGTTGACTTCGTGCTCATTCAATTTTCGGGATTCATAGCAGACCACACTTCCTCCTTGCATAAGGACTCCTCTGAGCCCTTCCTTACAGGCATTTTTGCACACGAGGAAGTCAACTTCGGAATCGGAGATCTTCAATACGGGTGCGTGGGTCAGTAGATGTTTTAGGGTTTGAAATATTTCTTCACATTTTTGTGTCCACGTGAATTTTTTCCCCTTCTTTTGGAGGGTAGTGATTGGACACCCAATCTTGGAGAATCCTTTTATAAATCTCCTATAGTATCCTGCTAAGCCCATAAAGGATATGATATCCAAAACGTCCTTTAGGGTAGGCCATTCCATGATAGACCTGATCTTATCAGGGTCTACTGCTACCCCTTCTTCGGATAGGACATGGCCCAAGTAATGTATTTGCTTCTGGAAGAAGTCACACTTGCTAAATTTGGCATAGAGTTGATGTTCTCTTAGCACTTGAAGCACAAGCCTAAGGTGTTCCTCATGTTCCTCTCTATTCTTGGAGTAAATTAATATGTCGTCAATAAAAACCAACACAAATTTGTGTAGGAATCTGCTGAGCACATTGTTCATTAAGCACATAAAAGTGGCAGGGACATTGGTCAATCCGAATGGTACTACCACAAAATCGTAGTGACCATATCTCGTCTTGAAGGCATTTTTATGGATGTCTTAACCCTTGATTCAGACTTGATGATATCCTGATCTCAAGTCAATCTTCAAGAAGATAGAGGCACCTCCCAATTGATCGAACAAGTCATCAATCCTGGGTAAGGGGTACTTGTTTTTTATAGTTACCTTATTGAGTTGTCTATAATTTATGCACAGTCGGAGGGTACCGTCTTTCTTTTTCACAAACAGGACTGGTGCTCCCCATGGAGACATGTTGGGCCGGATATAGCCTCTGTCCATGATTTCTTTCAGTTGTAATTTAAGCTCAACTAGCTCAGGTGTTCTCATCCTGTAGGGTGTCCTAGACACTGACACTGCTCTTGGTGCAAGTTCTATTGAGAAGTCAATGTCCCTTCTTGGAGGTAGACCTGGTACCTCTTCTGGAAATACACCTCTGTATTCCCTCAGTGTGGGGTGGTCTTCGAGGGTTGGTTTGTCACCTTCAATTGTTTTCAACACCTGTATTGCATATAGTGGACATCCTTTTCTGCAATACTTTCTCATTTGAAGAGTTGATATTTGTCTCACCGAGACAGGTTTTTGGATCCCTTGAAGGGTTATCCTCCTTCCTTCTTCACTTACGCATTCCAAGGTTTTATGGTAACAATCCAGTTTGTCTTTATGGGTGGCTATCCAGTCCATACCAATCAACAGATCATACGATCCCAGGGGTAATATGTTAAGGGTTGCTTGGGCGAGGAATTCACCCATAATGAATTGGCAGGCTGGTATGACCTCCACTACCTTTCTTTTGATGCCAATGGCTAACTATACCAAGCATGGCTTGGTGTTTTTATGTGGCTGTAGTTTACATTTACCAACAGCCTTAGGGGCTATATAACTCAAATTTGAACCAGGGTCAATCAGAATAGATACTAGATGGTTGGTGATCATACCTTTGATTTCCACCACTGAAGCTTGGTGGTCAACTTGGTTATTATCCAATGCTGCATAAATTTGCGGCACACTCCTGGCCACGTCATTGACGGTGGTAGCTTCTTGAACATTGTAAATTCTTCGGCTGTTCTGTTGTCGGTGCAGGCAGTCCCTTAGTAGATGTTCTTCTCCACAACCCCAACATTTCAAAGGTTCTCACTTTGAGTTATCAGTATTTACTGGGGTAGATCCAGAAATTTTATTTTCTCTCATGGAGGGAAAGTTCTGCTGGTGTACACTTCGGGCTAGGAAGATCAACCTTGAGTTATTTTTATAGTCCTTAAATCTTGGGGATTTAAACCCCCTTTTCTAGAATCCCAAACTATTCTTCTGCTTCCAGCCTTCGCGAGGTCCTGTCCGGTGCCCAAGATGTTCATAACAATATCTTGCCTTTCGGATAGTATCTTTTAGGGTCTTTGGTTCGTCAAATTCAATCCTGTTCTGATAGTCCTTAGGTAGTCCACTGATGAATCGTTGCACCTTTACCTTTTCTGCTTTTATGTAGGGTACATACCTTAGCAACTCAAGGAATCTGCTGACATATTCCTCTATGGTGAGTTTCCCCAGCTTGATTTCACAAAATTATTTAGTCTTTTCGTCGAAATATTTTTTCGATAGATACTTCTTCCTAAAGTATTTCTCAAACCGTTCCCAAGACAGGTCTTCTTCATGAATCTCTTTTACATTCTTAAGGTATTCCCACCAAATGGAAGCCTTTCCATTCAAGTTGAAGGTGGCTACTCGGGCCTTCAAGTTTTCTGAGAAATCATGGACTCTGAAATACTTCTTTAGTACAAGCAGCCAGGCCTCTGCTTCCTCTCCTTTCTTTATTTCACCGTCGAAGGAAGGTGGTTTGGCCTTCTTGAACTCTTTGAGATTATGACTCTTGGGAAGGTTCTGCTTCTTTCATTTTCTTCGGGAATGAGAACTAGTTCTACTGCTAGAAGATCCCTCCGAGTCGCCAACTTCCTTTCCAGAAGAATCGTCCGACGCTTGTCCCTTATCTCTGGGGTGGACCTTTCTCGAGGTGCTCCTCTCAGTGTGGCCACTGACATGACCATGTTTCTATGTCTCAGGTTCATGTTGCAATTACCTTTGTATGTCGGATAAGCTCTGCAGTAAAACTGCATTAATTTTCGTTTCCTTCTCTTGCTCTTTTATCATCCTTTCATTGTTAGCCTTGCAGCTCTGTAATTCGACCATGAGGCTCATCACCATCTCATCTAGATCCGGAGGGGTCCGTACCACCCTCCTTTCGTCAGACTCTTCGTCCCTATTGTGGGAGCCCTCCCCCACTTCATGGTCAATCACCATTCTATATGTCTGAAATTTCCCGTGGTTGATCGTCCGCTTGTGTGCAAAAGAAAAAGGCTTGTTGTTAGTCAATATTTACATACATTCATAACCCGCGCAATATTCATATTTTTCACATGCATACACACAATAGGGGTTTTTCATTCTTAACTTCGACTTTTCATTAAGGGGGTTAAGATAGAGGGTTACTCCTATTAAGAGTGCTTCGAATGGAGTATTTGCGCAACCCGTTCATGAGCCCAAGAAGGCCAAGTGTTGTAACCATGCTCTGATACCAATTTGTAACATACCCACTACAGGAACTAATATTTTTCATCTTTTTCCTTCTTTTCCCCAAGAAACAAAATCCTCGAATTCCTATGGGGCCTGATGCAAACCCTACCATCCCTTATCGTTACCCATATGATCGTTGGCTATGACCACAGGCCGTACCGGAGAGTTGCTTTCAGCTTTCGTGATTCGGGAAATTGTGGTGCATGTGTTCCCCTGCTCTCTGGTCTCTCGAAGTGCCAAAATCCGAAAAGAACCAACAGTTCGTCACATCTAACAATTCCTCGGATTGAAACCTAGAATTCCACCTTTCGGAGTTTCACGTACCGGTTTTTTGTAGTAGAAGAGGATGAGGGGTTCATGCCCTTCGATTTTCCGGGTGCCGAAACACTGAAAACCAAATCTACACGTGCTAAGCCATATTGAGATTTCACAAGTCAGGAATTTGGAACTGGCGTGTACCAGGGACTTGCCTTTAGATATCCCAGGTGCCAAAATACCGAGACATCAAGACTTATCCATGCTATTATTATTTCGGAGTTTCGCAAGTCAGGGTTTCTTGATATGCACAGACAGAAGGTCTCGCACTTAGGTTTCGCGGGAGCCGAAAATCCTAAGCCTATATTCATCGCTAAGCTCATTTCGGGGTTTCGCAAGTCAAGATTTCAGGATTGGCGAGTACAAGAGACTTTCCTTTAGATATCCCGGGTGTCGAAACACCGAAACACCATGTCTCATCCGCGCTATTATCATTTCGGGGTTTCACAAGTCAGGATTTCGGGACTAGCGATTAAAAGAGATCTTATCCTTAGGTATCCTGGGTGCCGAAACACCGAAACATCAAGAATCTAATCATGCTACACTATTCCGGGGTTTCGCAAGTTGGGATTTTGCGTCTGGCGAATACAAGGAAACTGACCCTTAGGTTTCTCGAGTGCCAAAACATCCAACTCTAGACACGCTATGCCATTTCAGGGTTTTGTAAGTCAGGATTTCAGGACTGGCGAGTACAAGAGACTTGCCTTTAGATATCCTGGGTGCCAAAACACCAAAACACCATGTCTCATCCGCGCTATTAACAATTTGGGGTTTCGCAAGTCGATATTTCGGGACTGGAAATTACAAGAGATCTTACCCTTAGGTATTTCGGGTGCCGAAACACCGAAACTTCAAGACTCTAACCACGCTACACTATTCCAGGGTTTCGCAAGTCAGGATTTCGCATCTGGCGAATACAAGGAAACTGACCCTTGGGTTTCCCCGGTGCCAAAACACCAAAGCATCCAACTCTAGACATGCTATGCCATTTTGGAGTTTCATAAGTCGGGATTTTGGGACTGGCGAGTACAAGAGACTTTCCTTTAGATATCCCGGGTGCCGAAACACCGAAACATCAAGACTCTGAAGGAACCATTCTTTCTAGTGCAAGGTCTCCAAACTTAGGCCATAAAATCCTTCAACAGATTCTGGGGTAATTATCATTAGGCTTGGGGACATGACTGAAAGGCCTTCTTAACTTATCGAGTTATGAACTCTGTGATAGGGGTGAGGTAAGATTATATATTTACTTAACTAGTAGTCCTTTCAAGGAATTCACTCCGGCTCTGGAATTAGTGAGGGAACTTTCCCAGAAGGGGGTGCCTTCAGGGAAATCCAACCAAGACATCGCGTGAGTCAAGTAAATGGGATAGATCTCCTAAAAACAGACCCAGAATCTGAACTTGTTCAATGTATATATATATATATATATATAAACCGAATATGGCCATACAAGTATAAGCATGCATCCGCCCTTTCTGATCAAACACTCCAGGAAAACACTTCTATACAGAAACCATTCATGAGTGTACAACCATGAGCATACATTCCAGGAACATTCAATTTGAAATACAAGACATATATACTTATCAGAAAACACCAGGTCTAATGCAACTTCTGAGAGGGGTGCTTGTTTCCACCCAACCGTAGGCTCAACGACTTCAAATGGATTTGCCACTAGCCACCCCTGAGCTAGAACACGATGCTTTGAGTCTCAATCTCTTACTTCCCACTCGTCAGAAGTCTAGGATGAAGGTTGCTTTCCTTCTCCTCTGCTCATGACTCGTTGTATTTCCCAGAGTTCCTCTGGTTCTCCTTCCATGATTCCTGTTGCATGTGTGAGTGTGTCTCTATGCTCTTCTCCCCCTACCTTCCACACTTCTTTCCTTCTACGAGGTTGTGTGTGGCACGGAATTCCCTGTCCGATGGTCAGGTCTGAGAGCTTCTACAGATGGGTGGTTCTCCCCATCCCCTCATTTACTCTTGAGGAGCCTCCCCACCTACCATCCGGGCGGGTAATTCATTTCGGGGGCTAAGAGTGAGCTTTGGTTTTCCCGAGCACGTACAAACCAGTACGGTTTTGCTTCGGTGGAAGTTAACGCAACCACTCCCGGCCCCTTCCACCACCTCTCATAAGCCATCGTGGTCTCTTTTCAGCACATCCCCTTCTCAGCAGTCATGCAACATATATCCATACATCATTTACATTCCTCGGAACTTTTATACTAAGGTCCGTTAAATCAAACATTCACAATCTTTGAGTTTGCCATAGTTCTTGGCCAATATAGTTATTTTTACAGACTGGGGGAAACAGGGTGTTACATTATGGTCCTGGATATTTAAAGTAGAGTTTTAATATCATATTTTGTCAATAGATTTTGTTGAATTCCTTTTTAGCAGAGGAGGACTGTTATTAATGAGTTTTTAAGCGAAATTGGGGAAGAAGGCGAGTTGACCTTTTGTCTGATTCTATTTGAAAAAAATATCAAAAAGAATTATCCGAGGATCAAGTCCATGAATATAAAGTTAGGATAGACTCTACAGGACTATCTCAAACTCATCCATCCCTCAAATTTCCTTTTGCTGTTATAGAATTCGAGTTTTGTAAATGGAAGGCGATTCCTTCAAACCCTTCTTCCAAGTGACCACAGACTCTATTCTGTAGACTTAACCAAATCTTGGGTAAGATTTAGGAGTGTACCCCTCAAGGGCTTGTCAACATCCCATATGTCCAGAACCCTGGAACCCTTCAGTATGCTAAAAAAGGAGCTAATCCTTCTGGGCTTCGAGACTTTTGAGGTCAAGGACTCCAGGATTTTTAAACTTCACTACACTCCAATCTTTCCAAAGGAAACCTACTGAAACGATTACCAGATGGTCTAACTGACAAATGGAAATTTCTAATTCGTTATCATGGGATCCTCCTCGTTAAGCCCTGACCAACTCCTCAGTCATGGGGACTTTATACATGACCATTGATCATGATCACATATCAATGATATAATCTTCATCTTCGTCCTCTTATGGATCAACGATGGATAATACACCAAAACCATCTACCTCATTGGATGACTGATGGGATTTCACTACTTCGTGAATTCGTGGCTCATATAAACTTTAATCCTTCAACCTCTCCAAAGTATTACTAGCTAAGGAGGTCACGAAGTAGTGAACACCGGATGTTGTCGATCAACACTCCTACTTATTCTCTCCTTCCACTGTTCCTGATCGAACGAATAAGAAGGATCCCAAAGGATCTCAAATCAATGATCCACGTGACTTTCAGACTTCAGGATCTTGAAGTAGAGCATAACCTAGGCTATAGTCGAAGAATGAGGATTACTTGACTACTGATATTAAATAAATCTCATGATTAGCCTTAAGTATCATCATAGGTATGCGCACGGGACTCTCTTCAGGACTCCGAGGCTCTGGGAAAACTTGAGGATGTAGGAAGGCGATTTAAACGTTGAAGCACCAAAATTCCCCTTTTTGTAGTGTCTAACTTTGATTGGATGGGAACATATATTCCATTATGATGTGACATGCCTAGATAGTTCCACGTCGCGTCATGGGATTGTTCATGAATTAGGTGTGAGACACCCCCCTTGTCAAATTTAAACCATGTTTTAAGTGCGGACAAATTTCAACTATTATATCTAAGGGTGGATAGAGATTCACCATAGATTTTGGAGTGGAAGGAGACCTTAGGTCTCTGAGGATGCTGTAGACCTGTACAAGAATAACGAAGGGACGAAAGATCAGTATTCACGAAGACTGGGAGACATTCCCAACAACCAACAACCATGTCATCGCCAAGGGATGATGACCCAGGTCACAACCATGCGATGTTAGATGGTATGAGAGAGGTGAAGCTATGTGGATTCCATGTGGAGAATGGGATGGAAATTGGTCAATGATGCCCTGAAAACTTAGGAAGGATATAACTTTCAAATTATATCTCAATTGTGGGTAAGGTTTTAATCACTATAAATCTCTAGGTGAGCACATGATGATGGTGTCCTCATTCGAGGAATTCAGGGTGTTGTAGGAAAGTGGAAAATTTATTCCCCCATCCCTTGAAAGGATACTTAGGGGGTTAGGTGTGTGACAGAGTGGTATCAGAGTAGGAAAAAAAACTTGGTCTGCTTGGGGTCATGAAAGAACAAATAAAATTCTAATAGAATACCTTTAAGGGGAAGGGCACCCTACCCTACCCATCTGCAAAAAAATATTTAAACTTTACTACTAAAAAGAGTGAGCCCTTCTGTTGTTTATGTTTACATATTTTAAATCTGAACTGCATATTATTGTTATATGTGGAATAATGAATCTAATTGTACCTTACAAAAATTACTTGTATTGTTCATAAAATTGAGGGCAACTGACTAACATAAAATGTTGTTATCATCACTCAAACAATCAGTGGATAGCAAGGAAAACTACATCGTAAATAATGGTGACACACTATAAGTTGGGAGAAAGATCCCATAATAGAGAAGAAGAATTTTATGAGAGGAGAGCGGTGGACACCCCTCAAGATTTAGCTGAAATTGTAAGAAGCCTTATGAAAGAATTACAAAGTTGTAAGGAAGACAATGAAAGGATGATAAAAGAATAGGAGAGACAAAATGAAATTAATATAGTCCTATTGAAAAGCCTATCAGACATACAAAGGCAGTCGCAACATGGGCCAATGGCCAGTAATGTGGACGGACATAATATTAAGAAAAAACAAAGTCCACTTGAGATACAAAAGCATGGCCTTGAAAATAGAAATACAAGACGAAGAACCTCAAAGATGTTACGAGGAAAATCTCTCTATGGCTTGAGGTAAACCACAAAAGACAGATTGACAAGCATAAATCAACTCTAATCCCAAGTATGCTATATAAATAAAATGCTAACAAGATAGGGTCAAGATCCTACCTCATTTGGATGTCTGATGAAGACCATCGTTGAGCACACAACTCAAATCTTTATACCTGCAACTTGTCCTCAACAACAAAAATACGCAAGCATATGGTGATAATATATAATGTTAGAATATAAAATAGAATAATACATTAACATACATAAAAAATATGCCCATGGAATAATAATTCAAATATTTGCAAGATATCAATTGGATGAGAAAAGAGTATTTCTATTAAAATAATCAATATGAGTATATAGGTGAAAAACGTTTGTATCGGCACATATCGAAACCGAGAAACTAAATCCCTCCAACTAGGCCTCCACCATTTCAATCCTCCACCAAAGGAAAGCTCATATAAAGGAGACGATGACGTTCTCCATCAAAGAAGGAAGAGCTTGGGGGCTGAACAATGAGTTCAGACTTTCAAGGATAAAGGGATGCAAACTCAATGTGAAGTGAAATTTCTCTAGAGTATCTTTTCTCTCAAACATTGAATTCTCTCCTCTCCATGACTTGGATATGGCTCAACTTATAGCCTTCAAATGGAACTGAAGGGCTGAGTCAGAGTGTTTCCATTATATGGAAGGTCAAGGATCATGGATCGCATGCCATGACATGGAAACCTGACATAATTTTTAATTTTGAGCACCAAAGGTGATGTACAAAGGTTGTAGTGGAGAAACCTGTGTATACGCTTGTTGCCTAACTAGTAGGGCACATATATGTGGAAAAATGTTCTTTTTTGGCTCTGGAAGGTAAAAATTGGGACTTCAAGTATGCATAGGGAAATGGAAAGGTCATCCAAGCAAGTTTCATGGGGTGTGGAAAAATTTCTATAACAGATGCCCCCTAATGTGTGAGGTCTTAGGAGTATTTGTGATGGCCGAAAGACATTATAATTCCCAAAAGTAGAGTAATGGAGACTCAACTGGAAGTGTTAGTTTCTCATGAGAATATTACAATCCATAATGAATTTGTACACATGGCTTCCAATTTGAATTACATTGCAGATCCATGTGGAAATATACAAAATAGTTGTTCATGGCCATGAATAGGATATACAAAGTAGACACATGCCATAGGTTGTCATAGTCACGAACAAGACCCAGTGCAATCTAGTCTCAAAATAAATTTGAAGATATATGTATACAATGGAGTACAATCTGATCTCCCATGATCATTGAAGTCATATAAGTACTGGTCCAATGAAAGACAACAACATAATAGGAATGCTGCTACTGTAAGTTGGAGTTCTTCTACACTATCCGACAAAGGTGCATGTCTACATCATGTGAATAGAGGGGTTGATGTTGAACACAATGAGACTTTGTTTGATTACCAATGATTAAGGTATACTATTAACAAATGCGATAAAACCTACCGATAATGAAAGTAGGTATCAAGGCACCAAGTACATTATTACGAGTGTGAATAAGGGTGTTGAGGTCGAACACTTGAAGAATCCATTGATCATGAGACATTGATGTATTCCCAAGTGTCGATCGCGGAAAAAACTGCCACTGATAACCGCAAGCCTCTAGGTACTCATAGGACTGTAGGTCTCCTTTCTAGAATAGATGAGTTGAAGTCGATGGAAGGAGACCCACTGAAAGGAGAGAA
Source organism: Picea mariana (assembly GCA_032191745.1). NCBI lineage: Eukaryota > Viridiplantae > Streptophyta > Pinopsida > Pinales > Pinaceae > Picea > Picea mariana. The sequence goes on along the minus strand of JASDQU010100601.1, from coordinate 50,669 downwards.
TTAAGGAATATCTCATCAGTCAGCACGAGGTACAAAGAAATATCTTTATGATTAGAAGGAGCTCGGACGAATAAGATGATCACAAACCAACGACCCTATGCGTCTTTCGCATGCACTATATGCAAGCAGTGCACGGAAAATACCCTATGAATAACAGCCAATAAGGAAGATTGCTGACAAAGGTTAGGAAACCACCAATAAGGCTAATGGCATCCAAGACATTACATGAATCCCAAGGTGTGAGTAGATTTATTTTCGTTGATCACAAGGGAAACCTCCCAGTCAGCAACCAATGAGGAGATGTTGACTGTTGGGTTCAAGTATACCTACCCATATTGAAAGTAGGACAAGGGTGCATGGTTGGCCTACAACTTCATGTGACTCTGAGACACACTTAGGGTATGGATGACATGCAAAGTCAAGATTTCTAAGAAATGGTCGACACAGGCTTATAGACTTCCTTTGAAAAATATCATGAGACATATGGATAACTCAAAAAGAATAGTCTTGATGACGAAACTTCATGATGCATGAGGCATCAAAAAATTCTCCATAGGGATTGGAAGAATAACCAGTCGAAGGAGTAAAATATAAGTAACAATCTCAACTTTCTAAGGTCATGCTAAACCCAAAATTTGGATGATAGTGGACTCAAAATTTTGTGCTATGTTCAAAGGTGACACGACTGCTGCCAATATGAGATAATATTCTTTTCTTGCCAGTATATTTTTTCTGATAGGAAAAAAAATGCTATGATACAAGAGAGGAAATGAGTGTTGCGAGTAAGAAACTAGCTCCAAAAAGTGAAACATACCTATGCTCAATGGAAGGAAGTGCATGCAGGGCATGGAAACTCGGGGGAATGTTTCTTCTTAGGGTACATGGTGTCAAGATGAAAAGTATATAAACAAGGATCTACTTGGCTAGTGATGAACATTGTTGAGGTAAGAGGCTTATAATGAGGAAGCGAGAACCGACAATAGTTTCAATATTGCAAGGAGTATGGAATTCAATTACAACTTAACTCCAAAGAATGTCCTTTTTCATAAATTTAGTCCCCTAGGCCCGAAAAATTATAAAATAATACCCAGGAGAACTCTTCTAGCCAATTTTGACTAGAGTATTCATTTTTCGTAAGTAGTCTACTGTTAGGACCCTATAATGTACATTTTTTCTCACAATTTTTTCTACTATTACATCCTTTTTTCACTCACATTTAAACTCACATTATCACCTTACCCTATCTTTCCAAAGGTATATAACGTCTCTTCTCTTTACTATATGTTTAATTTGTTTTGCATATAATTTTACATTACTCTCATACTTAACTATTGATCAGGAATATATAAGTGCTGAAACAGTTCGAACTACAGATTATCATTGCTGTTTGAAGGCCCGTTGCTGAAATAGTTAAAAGCACGCAAACCCTGTGGTTGAAACAGTCTATGGTATACAATGCTGAAACAACAACTCACACACGAAGAAGTTGTTACACTCTCCGTGGTCTACGATGCTGAAACAACAACTCACACAAGAAGAAGCTGTTACACTCTCCGTGGTCTACGATGCTGAAACATCAACTCACAAAAGAAGAAGTCGTTACACTCTTCGTGGTCTACGATGCTGAAACAACAATTCACACAAAGCTGTTACACTGATCACAACAGCCGCACCTTGAGCCAGAATTAACCATTGTTGCTGCATGAGACTGTGTTGTTGAAAGAGTCAGAACGCAAATCCCATTGCTGAAATAGCCCGCGATTTGCGATGCTGAAACAACATACAACAGTAGTAACAAAAAGATAAATAAAGAAGTTGTTACTCTAGCTGCAACAACAACACCTCACTCAGCACCTTTTCAACTATTGTAATAGCATTCTGTTACGGGAGACCAAGATATCCTATTCCAGTATAGAGATTAAGATCTGACTAAGAATAGGATTCATATGTACACATGTAATTTGATGATCAAATTGTATCGAGGGGATTCTCCTCTTTAAATAAGAGGAAATCATCATTAGACAGGACCTTCTTTTTGGCTAAGAAAGGATTTACAGCGAAGGATGTGTTTTACTTCAGACATTGTAATATGATACAGTTGACAGATGAATAAAAGACTGTTCTAAGCATTTCTTTCTAGTTCCTTTCGTTTCAGGGGAATCTTATGAGAAGGGAGGGCCCACCTTCTTCACAAGATTCACCCATTAGCTCTGTAGTGTGTTAGTGTTATTTCTGTTCATGCCTTGATTAAATTCTATTTTGCTGAAACTCTACTTTACTAAACTCTGTTTTGCTGAAACTCTACTTTACTGAACTCTGTTTTGTTGAAACTCTGCTTTACTGATTGTTACATTGTTTTCATATGATTCATGCTTGGGCAACTATTAATCATTCTAGTTAGCAATCCTGTGTTGGTGAATTCATGAAAGTGTGATGATCGGAAACAGGTGCTGAAGATTCCTGCTTGGGGAATAGGGTCATGTTCTCTGTTAAGAGTTAGTTAGCCTTCAGTGTGTGTCAATCATTTTG
>JASDQU010100600.1:436380-446837 GCA_032191745.1 Picea mariana | reverse complement strand
AGTTAGAATATATATCATATCATCGGAAATCTCAAAGTCTAACTCATGGAGGCGGGTGGGAGGGATAAAATCTTGCCAAGTCCATCTTTGAGGAAAGTACTCAATCCACTTCAAGAAAGGGTCATGAAAAGTGAAAGGTTCAGAAAATTGACTCAAAGGGCCTACAAATTGGCTAACTAGGACATCCTCACACTCTAAAGTCAAGGAAGGGATCGATAAAGATCTAGCAGATGACTGGAAAACTATCAAGGGAAAGTTGAAAAACTGGGATAACTGACTCAAACTTGCAATACCCAACCAACTCTTGGAGTCTATGGTTTGCCTAAGAGGAAACTCAACATAAAAAATATACTTCCCAAATACACCTTTAATGGAAAAACACGATAAAGTAATAACATGTGGCTAGAGTGAAAAGTCATGAGAATCTTTCTTCAGGCAAACAATGTTCTTACTTGTATCAAAATCCGAGAACAATGGTGGTTGATAGTCATATTCATAAAATATATCCAAATGCTAAGAGGAAAAATCATCAAAGTCCTCAAGGTATGACCAGAAATCATTAGGAAAACAAGGTACTAGGTCATCCTTGGGTTTTTGGAGAGTATGGGTAAAAACCTCATCTCCTTGTTGCCATTGGTGAAGAGTAATATGCTGCGATAATTGCAAAGGCAACACTTGGAAATGACTCTCAATGTCATATATGTGATCCATATCCTAACCAACTATATCCCACCTACGTCTCCCAACACATATGAATTCATCAATGTTATCAACTATGTCATTATTTGTATGATAACATGCAGGTTTTGAAAACTCATTCACCTCCTCCTCATTTCCTTCATCATAAGGTAAAACATCATCAAAAACTAGGGTAGGGGGGTCCGGAATACCTCTTTCCCGCCAAAAAACCATTTTCCCTCATTTTCACCATTTTTGTCTATTTTACCACGTCTTCTTCTAGGTTGATTTTTGAGCAAACGGAGGTGAATTTTAAAAATCTGAGAGAGGGTTTTTCTCAGCATGGACTGAGGAACAAAAAAAATTTTCATTTTTTTCAATGGGGTCACGAGAAGAGAGAGTCGAAGACATCTTCGAGGCCTATTTTTCCATATTTTAAATTTTCTGTTTCAGTCCCGATTTTGCAGGAGCTGTCACAGCCAGCTGCGGACGAATTTTGCGAAACCGAAAGAGGTTTTTGTCAAGAACATGCCCATATACAATAACCTATTTCATTTTTCTCCCAGGTGTCATAATTGAAGAGAGAATCACATCTGATCGGACCCCTGTTTCGCAGAAAAACGGTCCATTTTTTATGGCAGAAAACTCTGAATTTTCTGGGAGTGGTGGCTATTTTTGGCCGAGGCAGTTGAACCGACTCTCGGAACTTGAGGAGAAGATATATCTTATTTATTGGGATAATTTTAATGTAAAATGGTTGGATCTTCACGCCCTGTGGCTATGAAGCTGTAACATTTTTGAAGAGATCTGCCATTAATGAAAGGAAGGCACTTTACAGGATTCTTTTGTATGTTCACTGGTGATGTGATTTTCCCAGTTAAATGTTTTCTTGCTCTGTAATCATATTGTTTTTCTGAAAATAATCTTTAAGAGTAACATATGTCTTAGGATTTATCTCTGATACCCTGTTTCCGATTCTAAAAGATTTAAATGTTTATCTTCTGATGTTTTCGATTAAGGAATTCTTAACTGCTTCTTAGTCGAATTTATCCTTCTCACCCTTTCTTCTGTCCATCATTTAAGCTGCAAAATATCTAGTGAGTATATCATCTCGCCCTGTGGAAGTCATCTTTCCTCGTTTATGGCTGTATTTCATTCCTAATTAATTACAGACCCCATAGCCCAATGGAGGAGTTGACTGTCTCAACCAATTCAAAAACACTTTGACAACAAAGCCCATTGTTTTCATTAACTAGCCTAATATCTCTTCAAACAAAGCTATATCAAACAGAGAGATCCCTCTCTGAGTCTTGGAGGGCTAGATCCAAGACTCGAAGCGGTTCTGATGTTGCCTCTGTGACTGCCTTACAGCCTTGGGNAAATTACAGAGTGCTAACATAGCCAATCCAACAATGTCCCACGATACCTGCCTTATTGCTTCATAATAAACCAAAATAGTGATAAATCAAGCACAAAAATGTCATGAGTTAGAATATATATCATATCATCGGAAATCTCAAAGTCTAACTCATGGAGGCGGGTGGGAGGGATAAAATCTTTCCAAGTCCATCTTTGAGGAAAGTACTCAATCCACTTCAAGAAAGGGTCATGAAAAGTGCAAGGTTCAGAAAATTGACTCAAAGGGCCTACAAATTGGCTAACTAGGACATCCTCACACTCTAAAGTCAAGGAAGGGATCGACAAAGATCTAGCAGATGACTGGCAAACTATCAAGGGAAAGTTGAAAAACTGGGATAACTGACTCAAACTTGCAGTACCCAACCAACTCTTGGAGTCTATGGTTTGCCTAAGAGGAAACTCAACATAAAAAATATACTTCCCAAATACACCTTTAATGGAAAAGCACGATAAAGTAATAACATGTGGCTAGAGTGAAAAGTCATGAGAATCCTTCTTCAGGCAAACAATGTTCTTACTTGTATCAAAATCCGAGAACAATGGTGGTTGATAGTCATCTTCATAAAATATATCCAAATGCTAAGAGGAAAAATCATCAAAGTCCTCAAGGTATGACCGGAAATCATTAGGAAAACAAGGTACTAGGTCATCCTTGGGTTTTTGGAGAGTATGGGTAAAAACCTCATCTCCTTGTTGCCATTGGTGAAGAGTAATCTGCTGCGATAATTGCAAAGGCAACACTTGGAAATGACTCTCAATGTCATATATGTGATCCATATCCTAAACAACTATATCCCACCTACGTCTCCCAACACATATGAATTCATCAATGTTATCAACTATGTCATTATTTGTATGATAACATGCAGGTTTTGAAAACTCATTCACCTCCTCCTCATTTCCTTCATCATAAGGTAAAACATCATCAAAAACTAGGGTAGGAGGGAAACTTACTATCTCTTCTTGTGCAAGGGCTTCGAGGACTACCCCTTCATATTCAATTGTGCAACAAGGAAAGTCTACTTCTTTCGGGGGTTCCATTTCTCCTTCATTTTCTCAATCATGGGACAAGGTGTCAGCAAATTCCTAAAATGGAAAGTGACTAAACTCATCGTCCTTTTGTTGTGTAGGAGAGAAGGGCTCTTGGATGGCCTCATGAAAAGGAGGAGCACAAGCTGGTACTTAATCATATTGTGTAGGTTCTTTCTCCTTAATCACGTCTTCACTCAGATGTTCAAAAACTTGTTCCCTTCTTTCTTGTGGATTATTAGTAGAGGTTTCCAGGGAAACTAGTTTATCAATATGAGAGTGCCCATAGTATGGTTATTGATTTTGGACAAGGAGAGGTTTACCTCGATTCGTATGGCCATGTCGTGAGCTTCCGTAATTTTCTTTGGACCCTTTTTATTTAGGAGGAAGCTTAAATTACCTAGAAGCCCATTGGTATAGAGGTATACGAGGTACTTGTCTTCAAGACGATGTCTTTCAGGAATCTGGTATAGCAACCTCTGAAACCTAAACCCAAAAACTCTGACGGTCTCATCCTTTGTTTGTTTTATGTATTTAAGTCCTTTCAATAATGATTGGATATATTCCAATTTCACACCCCACCTCTCAAGAAAGATTTCTTCAAACTGGTCCATAAAAGTGATGCTGGCAACTGGAAGGTTATCATACCATCTTCTAGCCTCTTTATGCAGAGTGGCAGAGAAGAGTTTCATTACCAAGTCTTCAACACCATCATTGACAGGGTGGTGCTGAAAGAAATCCCATAAACTTCTCATGTGACAACCGGGTCTTTCTCCATCGATGCTAGCGAATCTAGGGAGCCATTTTTTATACCAGGGGAGAATTTATCTAGGATATCCCGGGATCCCATTGTGAATTCATATTTGGCTTCATCATCAGTGGAATCGCCAGATAATTTTCTTGAAACTATCAAAAGAAAAGGGAAAACACCCTAGTGGAGTCTGAGGCAAGTCTTACCCAAAAATATTTGTCGTTCGAGGAGAAATGACTCAGTGCTCCCCATCAACGGTGCCAAAATGTTATCTCACAGTTTGTAGCTAGGAGAAAAGGCTATAAGGTAGAGGGCCAAACTGGCGTAACAGGAACCTATCCCACCCAATGTCACCATGATGGGTAGGTTCTTTCTCTTTAGGGAGGCTAGGCCCAGGGGAGACGTCCCCAGTGACCTGGGGTTTTGAAAGGGAAAATAATAAAGGACAAGGACAAATTCCCCTTTCACAGATCACCGCCAATTAGATAGTCCCGACTAAACAGCCAATAACAAGGTGTAACCAAAAAAGGAAAAGCACCTGCTTGAGACAATACAACAAGGAAACTGATACGTGCAATATTTGATTAGTACCTCATATATATTAAAGACTATTTGGTATTCAATATGAGCAATTTAAAAGTAAATGTTGACGAAGTCAATGTTTACAAAATAGCAATAGCAGTAATGTCACTTCACCAATAAATACTAGAATGATACAACATTCAATACAACAAATCACTTCTTAACTCAATTAATGCCTTAGACAACCATTCAATTGCTCATAAAGTAAAACGTTGCTGCATTGAGATGAAATAACCAAAAGTGACGTCAACAACTTAGGGTTAGTAGGTTAGGATTAGTGCGGTTAGGGTTTTAAATTCAAGTTTTGAGAGTGTTTGGATCAAAGTCTTACTTTAACGCTAGAGGTCTTGGGATCAGTGCCTTAGGGTAGAATGGAGTCAATAAGTGAAGGACACACAGGTTAAGTGAATGATATTTAATTTTAGCTTTCTTTACATGCTTTAGATGTGGTTTACATGCTTCAATTGCACATTTTACAACACACTTTCAACAGCTTTTAAGTTTCAGTTTTGGGTAGTTTTCACTATTTTTGGGCATCTAGAACTTATCTAAAACACTCGCAACACATCTTAAGACTTAGTCCTAATTCATAATAACATTTTAGAACAACTAGGACACCTTGATACCACCATATTCTCTATCTAAAACGGGGTTTGAGGAAAACAATGGAGAGTGTAGGTCGGGGACGGTCTCACGACGCACAGGATGTGTCCTTTCCGGGAAGTACTCAAATCTTTGGACTGTCTGTGAAAGCTAGGGTGGGCCTCGTTGCCTTACTATCTTGAACATCCAGCAATTATTTGGTAATTGGGGGAGGAGGATTAAGGTTTGACACTTAGTTAGGAGGGTGATTAAAATCTATAAAATCTTTAAGTAACTCTTAACCACTTAGTCTTCTAGGCAATTTTCTCTTTGTTACATCTCATGGTTGTTTAGAATACTACATTGCAAGCACATACATCTTTTATCTTTCATGCAAGTGTGGTTAAATATCTAAGTGTTAAACTTTTCAAATTTTGTTGAGCATTTATCTTTCAAGTATTTCATTTATGCTCATTGTGGTGTGATTCAACAAGAGATAGTGCATCCCATTTGGAGGCATCATCTTGTTGAGTCTTGAGTGCTTTAGTGGTTTCCATTGAAAAGTAGTCCAATAGAGTAAGTGTTAATGGGGCATGCTTGGCCTTATGTGAATGATCTTAAAATTTTGAATATCTCATAAGTCTCACATTTTGAGCACTTGTTAATTCTGTTCATTTGTATCTTACGTATCTCATCTATCTTGTTCATATTTGTTGTAACATCTTATATTCAATATTGTAAGTAATTGTAGCATTGTTGTGGAATAGTTGTAACTTTGTAGTACTTGTAATCCTTTTGTAATTAAACTCCCTTAAACTTATTTGACCCCTTGCCCAACCTTTAGGCACTAGTCTTAGTTGACTTAGGGAAAAGGTCTATCTAACATAAGTAGTCTTGCACTTTGCATTTGCTGCCTTACTATCATAGGTTAGTTTTCCCCTAAACCTTTAACAAATTAAAACCAACTCCTAGAACATAAACTTTAAATCACATCTAGTCACTAGAGTCTACCCCCCTTGGMTTCCCTAGGAGTAAGCTTAGAAGGAAGAGGTTCSAGTCAAGATGACAGTGTGGACTGTGAACATAGGCATTGTGCCTCCAAGGAGACACTAAGTGAGTTGGACTTTACTCACATTTGCAAGTGTGTATTAGGATGACAACAAGTCCAAAACCCTGGGTACTCCCTATTGGTGAATCGATTAGCTTGGGGGTAGTATGACAAGGCCAMTTGAAGATTAAGGTACATATAGTTCCATATGCAAGGAAAKAAAGGGGCATCGCATGAGTGTACACACCTCAACAAGTGGGGACATCTATATAATGTTATTTTTCTCTTGCATGTCTTTGATTTTTAGGAGAAGCTTTTCATTGCTCTGAAGACCTCTTTGGGCGAGTATCTGGAAGGTTCATAATTAGAATTTTATATTTTTCTAGCACAAGCCTTTTTCCTTCATCCCCTTCATCCTTCAACCCCTTCTTCCCATGAAGCGAGGGACAACCTCCTTCTTGGGCCAGTTTACCTGAAAAACCCAAAAGGTGAGGGGATGGGGGGATGAAGTATGGAAAGTGGCAAGTATGGTTGGGAATGGCACGATGAATCGTCAAAAGGACCTCCCAATAACATACTTATTCCTAAGGGTGACCCACTTACTAGGGCACAATGTCAACCACTAAGGTGAAATAGGGCAAAGAGCATAATGCCCAAGCAAATGTCACGTAATAAAAAACAATAATAGACGTAACAAACTCAAATGCCTCAAATATTGAAATGGCACTCACCATAATACCTGACTTGTACCTCATGGAGTAAGACCCAATGTCTTCCAGAGGCCATCTGATGAGGTGGATACCGTCATGATCAACCTAGAGCCGTGATGGTGAGGTGGGTCTCCATTTGTGCAAGTGGACACTGCTGGTCAAGCTGTCTCTCCAGACTCCATGTCTGCAACCTGAGGGCCTAGAGACATCATCTCCTTAGTTATCCTATATAATGGGGATAACATGTCTGACAATGACCAGAACAAGGGTGCATATCAAAAATCGGACCGATAACAAAGGGACAGGTTGCGGATTAATGGGTTTTAGGTCACGATTTTCCTCAGAAAAAGACAGGATTGAGGGTTTAGATGAGATAAGGTCACACACGACCTCTATCACATTGGAGAAATGAAACTCCATTCTAAAAAAAAGACATTTGATTCAAGCAGAGGAGATGGATCAGGATATCATTGAAGAAAATTCAGGTGAGACTTCTGTCACCAGGAAAACCGAGTTGTTGTAAAGAGGAATTCACAATTTTATTTGCTAGTTTCTTTTTATATTGAGAGGTTTCTACGGATTATGACTATGGGGGAAGGAATCAGGAAAAAGAAAATAAAATGTAGCAGATCGTGGATGCTTAAAAAAAAGTCAAAGGATCAAATCGCATCATGAAGGAAGTAAGCTTGAACCCTGTGACTAGATGACCCAAATTATTAGTGATTGATGAGGGGTTTCGGTTTTATCATTGATTACGCCATATTTTGATCCAAAAAAAATGAATTTAAAACCTTGAGATTTGTTTCACTTATTACGAGTTGTGTTACAAATCCTTATGGTAATGATGTGATATCTAAGTCTATGTGAGAATAGAGTGTGAATAAATTCTGAGCATAGATGTCTTGTGAAATCAACCTGCAAAACAAATAAGTCAGATCTAGATTTCTATCTAGTGCTAATTTTGCAAATTAGTTTGAAAAAACGGATTAGAACAAGAAATTTCAACTGAAAGATGAATTGTTAAAGCTCAAAAATAATAGAATTGAAGGAAACATTGGAAAAATATTCATATGGAAAAATAGCCAGCTATTGGGCTATGGGGTCATTTAGATCTAGGGTAATTGATTTATAGTGTGTTGGTGTCTTCCCTCACCAAAGACTGGAGAAAAAGCACCAGATCTGGGGTAGTTAGGGCTTTTGTCTAAGGGGGTTGAATCAATACTTGGCAAACAACCTCGAACATGGTAGTATTTAGTGAAAATTTAGATATAATAAAATGAAACCCTTGGATCTTCCTTTCAAATATATATAAAGTAACAAAGAAAACATAAGTGGAGGGATAGAGTTATCTCCTGACTCTTATCATGCACCACTTTCTCTTTAGCATAAAACATCTAAGCCACCCTTCATTTAAGAAAGCAAAGAACCCAAGAAATAATAGACAATAGCTTCAACGAAATATTATTCCTTTATTCTCCAATAAATTTCAATCAGTTTACAAATGAGAGGTCCGCCTCTTTTATAGATGAAGAGGAGGCCCGAAACCACTTTACAAAACCATGGTAAGAAAATATTTCCATGGATAGAATAAAAAACCATGAGCAAAATGCTATTTCAGATGTACTCTTACAAATAAAAATATGATTTTTCCGCTTTTCATGGTGCACACCCTTTTGGAAAGAGTCATAGTGAACAAAAAGGCTCAACATGCTACTTTTTTTATGGAAAAAATTGTGTCAAATCAAAATTCACCCTTTCACTCAAGTTGTGAATTAGGCATGTACTCAAATAGGAAAATGAGTGCTCCACAGATCAAATAATACTCCAATGTGTAATAATTACCTAAGACGATGGGTTTATCCCTCCAAGACATCATTAATTTGTAGTTTCCAAGTGAGAATTTCCTAGTAAACATAACAATTAAATTAATTTTGACACTTGCCTAAATTTTACCTAGGGAAACATTATTAATTGTATTAAATGAGTCCATTCCTTGCGAAAACCCACATTTATTACGTTTTCAAGTAATAGATAGGAAATTAATGGAGTTAGTGACATAAAGGGAAGGGGGATGATCATGTGATGCTTCTCAAAGTTCTAGACATGCGTGGGTGAATCTTTGTGTTTTTAGCTTTATTTTAGCTAGACACTTATTTTTTTATAGTAGCTTTCTTGAGGGAGTCTTACTACTTCGGCCTGCACACACTTTCCCCTTCTTTTCTTTTGTTTGATCGTTTTTTCTAGGTCATTTTTTTTCTTTAGATAGACACTTTTCTTTTAGGACTTTGAAAGGGGGGGGACCATAGTGAAGTAGTTGTACTTTGTTTTCTTTGCTTATCACCTCTTTAGCCTTTACGATTTTATTTTATTTAGGCCTTTAACTCTGACGTTTTCTTCTGACCTTTGAGAAAACATACATGACGAGATGCGATTTTTTTTTATGCAGATGAAGATGAGTGATACTTATGGAGATGGAAAAATCTTATATATGGTTAGCATGTGGATTGCACTATCCAGTTTGAACACCTAGTAGTGCGAGTAATCTTAGGGTGGACACACTTTTGAAAAATAATATGTTACTCAGGGTAATTCAACGAAAGTGATAATATTTTGTAAGTTATGACATTCTAATCAACAGTCGCAAAATAGCTACAACTTCACGACATGATAGAAGGTTATATCATCATGCCTAGTTAATTATTACACATGGAGTATATATGGAGTTGGAGCATCATGATGTATTGATATCTGAACATTTGCAAGAAACATGTCATGGCTCATTGAGCAGTGAACATGTCTCAATTAGAGAATGAAAGGACTCAATTTGGATGTTAGAAAAGATGCATGATATCTCATGCACACAGGTACATGATACCATTGTGAGGGTATCTAGAGGTTTCTACCCCTGAGAGGGTAACATCTGGCTCCTACTTGGAGACATTCACTCTGTTGAAACATATATTAAATTTTTTATCTAAAACCTTCCTTTTTCAGGTTTCGGCTTTTCATGAAGCATAACCCCCACTATCATTTCCAAAAGGACGGTACCGAAATCCCGACAAACTTGGTTCTTTAAATAATTAAAGGCAAAAAACCAAAAGTGTTATAAAGGTCCTGACGCACTTGCTGTAAAGTTATTTTTTTTTAAATCACGAAAAGCTTAAACCCTAAAGGAGTTAAGACTAACCTTTAAAAGTTTTTCGGGGTTCGGGGTTTACTGAGAACATATGTTTTAACGCATTTCCAATCGTGGAATCCCAATCCCCAATTTCCCGAAATATGGAAGTTACTAATTATTAAAAACTACGTTAGTCGTATCGCAATTTCGGAAATCGGGATTAAATGATAACATACCTCTTGTCAACACGATTCCTGAAATCCTGAAACGCGAAGTCCCGACTCATAATCTATGTTTAAACTAAATTAATCTTGTTTCGAAAGTTGGTCCTTAATCTTGATTAATTAATTCACTAATATCGTAATTTAAGGCTTAAGTTAATCATTTCGCAATTTCGGAAATCGGGATTCAACGATGACATACCTTTTGTCAACACGATCCCCGAAACCCTGAAATAATCAAAGTGGGTTTAATAATGATTAATTAATTTACTAAAATGAAATTAAGTCCTAATTTAAACATGTCGCGATTTCGCAATTT
>JASDQU010100600.1:416659-435360 GCA_032191745.1 Picea mariana | reverse complement strand
CCTAAAAGAGTGGAAGCTATAGACACAATAAATATTCCTAGGAATGTAAAAGAGATTCAGTCATTCTTATTAAAAATAATTTTTTTGAGGAGATTTATTCCCAACTTTGCTGAAATCGTGAAATTAATTACAGATATGCTAAAGAAAAACAATGAAATGAAATGGACAGCAGAAGCTAAAGCATCGTTTGCACGCATCAAAAGGGTTATAAGTGAGGCACCCATACTAGCAAGCCCTGATTATCTAAAGGATTTTCTTATTTTCTCATTCTCCTCCGAACACACACTTGCCGCGGTTCTCCTCCAAAAAAATGAAGAAGGTTTCGAGCAACCGATAGCCTTTTTTAGCAAAAGTCTTAGAGACACCGAACTTAGATATAATATAATGGAAAAACAAGCATATGCTATGGTAAAGGTGTTAAAGGCTTTCAGAACCTATGTGTTTCATTCTAAGGTGATTGCGTATGTACCCACTAGCTCTATAAAAGATATTTTGGTTCAGTCCGGTGATAGAAAAAGAGAACAGTGGCTTGCCAAAATCCAAGAATTCGACTTGGAGATAAAACCAATGAGACTAGTAAAGGGGCAAGGTTTAGCTAAACTCTTAGCTGAATCAAATTTTAGAGCTCTCGAAATAAATGGCTTACAGGGGGGTGAAGAGTGTGTGAACATGAACGAGCTCGATGAACAAATAACTAAAGTCAAAATCGAAGAGAAGTTTGTTTCATCATATTGGTACAAAGACATAGTGTCCTACCTATTGAATTTGAAGTGCCCGAGTGACTTACCCCCATCTAAAGCCAGAACGTTGAAGTTGCATGCTGTCAAATACTGTATATCTGAAAGACAATTGTATTGGAAGGACCCACTTGGCTTCCTGTTAGTTTGTTTGGTCGAATCAGAAACAAAAAAGGTCATAAGCCAATTTCACGAAGGAGTGTGTGGAGGACACCACGCCTGGAGGGCAACGGCTTATAAAATTCTGAGGGTAGGGTATTATTGGCCCAAACTTTTCTCAAATGTCAATGCCAAGGTCTGAGCTTGCATCCCTTGCCAATTGTTCTCAGGAAAACATAAACTCCAAGCAATGCCATTAGTTTCGGTCAAAACGGAAGCTCCTTTTCAGCAATGGGGATTAGATTTCATAGGCAAAATTATTCCTCATTCTAGCACTCAACATAGATGGATCCTGACTGCTACAGATTACTTCACCAAATGGGTGGAAGCTATTCCAACTAGAAGGGCTACTAATTCGGTGGTAATAGATTTCTTAGAAGAGAATATTTTGTCTAGATTTGGCTGCCCCCGAAAGATAGTCACAGATAACGCACAGGCTTTTAAATCTATGACTATGGTCAGTTTTTGCCAAAAATATAATATTGTGCTTGGTCACTCCACGACATACTACCCTCGGGGAAATGGTCTGGCCGAGTCTTCAAACAAGAGCCTAATCAATATAATTAATAAAGTGTTGAGCGAAAACAAGAAATCTTGGCATGTGCATTTGAAATACACTCTGTGGAAAAATCGGATACACATGAAAAAGTCTATCGGTACTTACCCTTTCCAAATGGTGTACAAGACCGATGTAGTGTTACCTATAAATATTGTGCTTCCCGTAATGAAACTTTGGCAAGATGAAAAGGAAGAACCAAATCATGTCACAAGAAGAATAAACTAGTTGATTGAAGTCCAACAGCACAGGGCCGAAGTGGACGAAAGGCAGCAGAAATACCAGGATGACATGAAAGCACTATTCGATTGTAAGGCCAAAGAGATGGATTTTCTCCCCGAAGATTTTGTTTTAAAATGGGATGCTATGAAGGAAGACTTGGCGAAACATGGTAAATTCGATCACATCTGGTACGAACCATTCAAGGTTGCATATCCTGAAGGAAAAAATTCATTTCTATTAGAAAATTTGGATGGTAAAATCCTGAACGCCCCTGTCAACGGGTGTTATTTAAAACACTATATGGAATAGTTGATTTCCAAAATTCCCTCTGTATATACCGGTTTGTTTATTCTTTTTATTTCATAGTTTTCTTTGGTAAGTCTACTTTCATTCTGTCATTAAAAAAATAAAAAATAAAAAATAAAATAAAATAGGTTAATGTTTTTCTAGAAGTAGGGGTATAAAATTCTCAATGTATTCAATTCTTTAAAAGCCCTGATATTCTTCTTATTGTTCCCTTACAGGATTCTGGCTGACAGCCCGACAAGTGAAAGTAGCAAACAAACAGCCTTATAGCGGAAGATAAATTCACTGAAAATAGGTGATAGATAAGATTTTCCGTTATTTCAAAAGAGAACGGAAATGGTAAGGCAAAGGTGTGAATTCCATAAAAGTCTATTTTTTCAAACAAAGGTTTTTTATAAAAAGTGTGGTGATTGTCTCGTAAGTGTGATAGGTCACTAAAAGAATGATTTCAAAATCTAGGCCCTAAGAGTTTCACCTAGAATAAGATAAGAGGTAATTAAAATAAACAAAAAGAGAAAAGCATCAATGAGAAAGAGTTCCAAGAGTTGGGTTTAATTCATGACCCCTGTTTTTTGTTTTCCAAGTCTTTTCTCCATCGCCCCTTTCTACCCTCAGTTTTTCCTTCTTAAAAGACCAAATATTTTTCGGGTTTCCCACATAGGGAGAAGAGATTATGTCTTAATTTTGGAAGCTGAAAACAATTCTTAAAAGGTAGACCAGTCCTCATAACTCCATACTCTTCGACTAAACAAGCTATGCTTAGGCTAATCCTGACTTTCCTAGATTTCTTAACAGTTTTCTATGGATTTAGGCTTGCTCGAAGGAAGACCCCTCGAATTAATCTTCCCCTTTTCCCTGCGGACTAAGGTGCTTTGAAAGTTAAAAAAGGTTAGTCCAGGGTAATCAAAGCAAGTTGATAGACCTATACTGCAAATTTTACATAGATACCATCCCTGGTATACTTACTACCACTGATTGCCCCCACTTCGTGTTAAAAATGTAAAATATAAGATAGATGGTGAAAGGAAATTCATATTTGATTKCCCCCATCTAGTCCAAGAAGACGATGAAAGGAAATTCATTTAAATRATTTCCCTCGTCTTAGCATTTAAATGCATAATTATGATTCGAAGTGGTGAAAGGAAATTCAGTAAAAAGGGACAGATAACTTCACCAGGGCACTAAACAAGCTCGATGGCAATGAAGCAATATATGAGGTATCTGTAAGGTTGTCATACGTAATTTTCACTCTACCTTGGTTACCAGCCTTTTTGAAACCGGATCTGCATCCCAAGTCCAAACAAGGCTCCCCAATTAAAAAACATGGAATTTACTTCRTTTGATGCAAGCCAAAACCCGCAGGATCTGTTGGATTCCCTAGGATTGTTTTGATCATCTTAAAGCAAACTTAATTTCAGTAGCGAGAAGGAGAAGATCAAGAATGGGGTTGCAGCTGAGTTTACAACGTTGAGAGTTTTGAAAATCTTTTCATAAGTAAACAYGAAATCTATTTTTCCCTCTGCATCCCCTTCCTAAGYAAGTTCTACAGAAAGAATCCATTGACTCCATTTACCCAATAAAGGCACTAAGCCTACCTGTTCTCCTCATCCCACAAGGAGACGAGGTCCCCAATTGGAGCCTGTGTTGAAACATATATTAATTTTTTTATCTAATACCTTCCTTTTTCGGGTTTCGGATTTTCATGAAGCATAACCCCCACTATCATTTCCAAAAGGCCGATACCGAAATCCCGACAAACTTGATTCTTTAAATAATTAAAGGAAAAAATCCAAAAGTGTTATAAAGGTCCTAATGCGCTTGCTGTAAAGTTTTTTTTTTTTTAATCACGAAAAGATTAAACCCTAAAGGAGTTAAGACTAACCTTTAAAAAAAATTCGGGGTTCAGGGCTTACTGAGAACATATGTTTTAACGCATTTCCAATCATGGAATCCCGATCCCAGATTTCCCGAAATATGGAAGTTACTAATTATTAAAAACTACGTTAATCGTATCGCAAATTCAGAAATCTGGATTCAGCGAAAACATACCTCTTGTCAACATGATTCCTGAAATCTCGAAATGCGAAGTCCCAACTCAAAATCAGTGTTTAAACTGAATTAATCTTGTTTCGAAAGTTAGTCCTTAATCCTGATTAATTAATTCACTAATATCGAAATTTAAGGCTTAAGTTAATCATTTCGCAATTTCGGAAATCAGGATTCAACGATGACATACCTTTTGTCAACATGATCCCCGAAACCCTGAAATACTCAAAGTGAGTTTAATACTGATTAATTAATTTACTAAAATGAAATTAAGTCCTAATTTAAACATGTTGCAATTTCACAATTTCAGAAATCGGGATTCAGTGATAGCATACCTCTCGTCAACACGATCCCCAAAACCCCAAAATAATCAAAGTCGGTTTAATACTGATTAATTAATTTACTAAAGAAAAATTAAGTCCTAATTTAAACATGTCACGATTTCGCAATTTCGGAAATCGAGATTCAGTGATAGCATACCTCTCGTCAATAAGATCCCCGAAATCCCGAAACACGAAATCTCCACTCTTAATCTGTGTTTAGTCTAAATTAACTTTGTTTTGGAAGCATAATTAATTACAATCAAACTTTTAGGTTTGTTCATGTTTCGGTTTTTGATCGAATGAAATTTTTCGAATTTTGAATTCAAAAGCGCCAAAATACGCCCACTTTAATAAAGGATAACTAATGATATGTGACACTAATGTGTATCTTAGTAAATATCCATTGCATTCAATGTATTCAAATCTTGTCAGCTGCGTCAGTACCTGCATCGTTAAATGAATTGAAAGAGATTTTGAAGGTCTGTGTTTCGCAACATATTATGTTTCATACTATCAAGCGTAAGACACATTCAACCAAGCTCATACACTCCTTTTATGTGACAGGTTTTCCATCTAACTTAAAGTCATGGCACCAAAGAAGGAACTAAAGAAGAGTGAAGATACAGAGGAAGGAGATATCATATCCAACACTATGCCACACGCTATCGACTCATTTAAATCTTGGACATGAATCTCTGAATTCCTGGAATACGAAATCAAGAATTCTCCTACTAATTCCAAGAATCACTTTCGCGATATAGCAGAATTAGAGCTTCATAAGATCGCGGCGCGCCCTCGACTTATAGCGTATAACGACATGATCAATTGGGCCTTGTAAAAGGTTGATATTCCAACGAGGAGCATTTTAAATGATTAAGGGGTCGTTGTTGGCTCATTCAGGCCAGAACATATACAAGTAATGTATAAGCTCTCACCAAATCCTAAGTACACTTATAATCCTGAGTTTTTAGCTGAATTTCAAAGAAAAGAGTGTACTGAGGCAGACTGAACTTATCTCGATTTAATCAGATAATGGTGGAGATGTCCATCAAATTTTAGGGCCGATACCCATGGGGTTTATGCCACAGCATCTTTGAACGAATACATGGTCTATGTAGCCATTATGTTGTGTAGACTTTTCGGGAAAAAGAATCTCTGCCATTTTCTTGCAAAATGGGTGCCCTTTTTAGAATAAGCTTCAGAAGGATACACTTTCAACTGGAGTAAGATTATGTCTGATAACCTAGCTCAAGAAGTTTCAAACTACAGAGTTACAAAATCTAAAGGTCAATCATTGGCCTTTTACATGTCAACGTACATTATGGATGCATTTTTCTTTGTGACTCCTTTTCCCTTGATGAATTGGAGTTGGAACATAACTTTCCCCAAACCCATTCATGAGTATCACTCTGTTCTATGGGAAGAAAATGATAAGAATGCATTTTACAAAATTTGTCATTTTATAATAATTCCAATGCATAAAATGTTTTATGGCTGTGAACCCCCTCGCATTTCTAAGCCAGTATCAGAAAATATCAAAGCAATAGCTGACTGGTTTGTTGATRAAAACATTTCTTACGTTAGGGTTTATGGGTTCTCAATCCCCCCTCATGCACTTCCAAAATTCCTCTTGGACAGACTGGTATTAAGGGAGGTAGCACATCAAATAGTGAAATGTGGTATTGGAATAGAGCTAAAGGCAGCTCAAAAKAAATAATGGCCAATTTTCCCTATGTATGTCGGGAAATTTTCATTACTAAACCTCGCCCATTCTAAAGTGGAGGCTGAAGCACTAGAAGAAATAAAACTAGTAGATATTGAGCACAGAAAGCATGACCCTTATCAATTAGTAASAAGACATTTGATGCACTGTAATTTGAAAGCTTATGAGCACGAAACATCTGTTTATGATGATATATTCAAGGAGGTTAAAACTTATAAGGAGGTATTGAACAKGGTATAGGCCTTATCACCTGAGTTACAGACTGGTTTCATGTCTTTAAAAAGTCACAGGCAAAGTTGTTTGCCAAAAATTTTGTAGGGTGAATCCACGACTCCTCCTCYAGATAGGAAGGGCCTCCCCCAGTCTTTGAAACAGATGTACAGGAAAAAGAAAATAAAAAGGGAAAAATGAAGGGGAGTGAAATGCCTTTACAGGAAGCAGGAGTCCCTCAGACAGAAAAATCAAAGGCAGGGAAAGGAAAGGAGTTGGAAACACCCTCATAAATCCCTGAGATTTTTCCAAAAAAAGTAGGAGGAACAACATTGACAGAACTTGGAAGTCCTATTACTTCTTTGACTCCATTGCAAACTACTTATGGAAACCCCCATGAGCGAGCTCTATACATTAATTATCTTGAGCCTATTTCTAGGGATGAGATTCCTTCATCCAATTATTTTTTCAATAAAAAGAGGAAGGCTATCCTGAAACAGGAAATACATCCAAGAGGAGATATGATGATTAAAAAGCACAAAATCATTATAGATGGACAAAAACTTATAGAGGGAGAATTCACTATAGAAATAGTGGGCACAATGGGAGATTTAGGGTCGACGAATTTATACTCTGTGGGTAGTTTGACAGCTATGTTGGAGCAGAAATATTACAGGATAGCTTAGCTACAAGGTCAATTAAAAGAGACTGAAAGAAATATCAGTTGGGAGATAGAAAAGGGTCTAGAACGAGCTAGATTAAATGACATTCAAGAAATTCAAAAAATGAAAGCAAGCTTAGAGGAAGAAAATCAGAAAATACAGGTCACTCAAGCACAAGTCCTACAACAACATGAAATGAATAAACAATTACGGAACAAGATGAGTTCAATCCAAAATCAAGTGGTAGAAATAGAAGCTTTTCAAGCCCAGGCTTTGGAAATTCATGCAAAAATAGAAAAAGAGCAACAGGGATTAATCTCTAAGCTAGAAATTATTCAAACTTACTTTCAGGAGACAAGCAGATGCTTGGAGAATATTCTCCTAAAGGAGAGAGAGACAAAAGTGAATAGAACCACTTTTCAAAAGGCAGTGACTCTTTCAGCAAAAGAGGAAATTGGAAAGACTCACAAGTTATCTGTTTCGGAACATATCAAAGGGGATATAATACTCAAGGTTTGGGAAGCAAGCCTTGCCGAAAACAAAAAAATAACCAAGGAGGTTAACGATGATTGCCAAGCAATTTTTTATCTTCTAGATAAGTATTTGTTGAACTTTGAAAGAGACAACTRTCCAACATTATTATCGGAAATTAACATTGGTAACCATCGGTTAAGATTCAAGGAGGAGCTGAAAGAAATTCAGGTAGAGATATCACAGATAAAAGAGATTGATGTTACACAGATTAACAAGTGGATGGTGAGGCCTACTTTAAAGTTACAAACCATTGAGTTTACAGGAAAGATAGTTGACGACCATCTACCAGGACTACAGAGAAAATTCTTCCTATTCGAGGCAAAATATATTCCAAAGGCTCCTAGAGTGTTGGTGCACCTCCTGGGAAAATGTATTGATTATCTCAAAAAAGAAGAAGCAGTTTTATCATCAAAGAATCAAAGTATTATTTTGAAAATTTCATCATCGAAATTAATCAAAGAAAATAAATATAGAAATAGAAACGGTTCACTATTTCATATTCATGTAACCGTTAGTCTTCGGAAATTAGTTAATCTCCAACAGAAAAAAGGTTGGGTGATCATGTATAAATATAATTTCACAAGACTGAGAAAAGGATTTTGTTTTTTGGGAGCTGATTGTATTAGAAGTTTTCTGATTTATAATAATATAGATTATGTAGATGAGATTTTGAATTCTGTCACCTTGAAGCTACGTGTCCCTTCACTGTGTTTTCAATATCTTTCAATATCTTTTATTCCATGTCTTTCTAATGAATGATCAACTATAGTTTAATTCAAAATTCTACTGTAGTTTGAATTTATTTGATTATAAAATCATTTACAGTTTTTCCTCTGTGATTGCTATCAACAATTTCAAGACATGTAGGTCTGTTGGATGGTTATATCTTATAATTCATTAGAAATTTTGTTTTTCTTCCCTTCTTCTGTTATGATATGAGATTCTTTCAAGATTAAAGCCTGATATTCTCCAACAGTGTTTCTTTGTGGTTATTTTAATATTCTCAAATTACTTCAAGTACAGGGAACAACCTTTACTGTTACTATGTTATTATTTTAAATTCCATAATTCCTTTTCTATTTCATCCCACAAAACTGAAGCAACAAAATTTCTAAAACATTTTTATAATTTAATAAAATTTTAATCCTCATGACTGTCCCAAGTAATAGACAACCTAACATAGAACCTGGCCTACATGATCAAACTAGCATTGCTTTGAACTTTTTTAATACTATCCTGTAAACAACAAATACTCAAGTTGAATTAGAACGTTCATGGGCAGTTATTGAGAGAGAAATCAACATACAAGAACAATGGGAAGCTAGATAGAGACAATTGAGAAACCAACTCTGATTTACCCTTCATAATTGATTCTTACTCCTTAATTCTGTTTATTTTTTTGGATGCCTTGACGGTATACTTTAGATCCTTAAAGTATAAACTCAGGAACAACATCTTTTTGGCGTCGTTGCCGGGGAGCGAAGAAATGAAACTTTTCCCTAGGAAGAACGACATTGACACTTTCCTTCTTTGATAGTTTACAAAGATAGAAAACCTTCTAAGGATACCTTTATTTTTCACTTGGCGACTCCACGATAAGTAAACTGGCTATTAGCTGAAAGAACACCAAAAAGAACCCAGATGACAAGCAGACCTCGCTAGTCTTTGATCCGGAAAAGATTTTAAAATCACGAAGATCCCTTAGTCAAATCATTTCACCCATACATACTATTTGTCAGCCTGATTTTACGCTGTTGAACGTTTCAAAAACACTTGAAAGATCCATCTCTCTTCCCCTCTCATACAATACATTCTCTTTTCCTGAGGTATTTTCCCCAGGTTTCTGTGAACATTCTCGTCACACATTCCGAGCTTCAGCCTCAAACCTACCAATGGCCGCACATGGAGGTGTTGGAGCTGGAGGTGGTGCCCCAGGAGGACCAGCAGGTGGCCAAGCATCGCTTCCTGGAATATTTGCTAAAGTAGCTGCTAGATATGCCCCCCTTTTCCTCCCAGTTCCCCTACACGATCTTCTCGAAAATTATATAAAAAGCCTTCCCAAATTTATAGGCGAAGGAGATTTGACTGCTCAAGAGCACATAAACTTTTTTTACCAATTTGCCGACATCCTCGGAATAGAACACGAAGATGTCTATTCTAGACTCCTCGTTCAGACTTTCGAAGGACAAGTAAGAACCTGGTTCCGAGCTTTAGCAGCCAGATCTCTAAGATCTTACGAAGATCTTGAAAACACTTTTATCAGACAATGGGGGGAGAGGAGAGACCACCTCTATTACCTAACTGAATTTGGAGCCCTTAGAAAGAAAAACTCAGAATCTATTCTTGAGTTCTTGCAAAGGTTTAACAAGTTGTATAATAAAATCTTGGTTGAGGTCAAACCTTCTCAACCCACAGCAATGGTGACTTTTGTTGGCGCCTTTGATCCTAATTTCGCCTTATTATTGAGAGAAAGGAGATCAATAGATCTCATGAAAATGCAAGATGATGCTCTTGAGATTCAATCGAACATGATGGCATTAGGGAAATTAAAAGCAAAAATAGAAACTGGGAACAAAGAAAATAGGAAATTCAAAGTACAAGGTGGATCCTCAGGATCGGATAAATCCTCGAGAGATAAAATAGACGAGATGGCTAGGGTAATTAGAGAACTTTCAAATAAGATCTCAAAAATGGAACTAGAGAAATCGAAAAGGGATAATTTTCCCAGGAAGGATTTTCGAAGGAATCCTGATCCTCAAGCCCCACTGAAAACAATTAAAAATGAGGATCAAAAAATCCCAACCCCCTTCAAAAGTGAAAACTTTATTGGAGAGGAAGATCTAGAAGATTTTGAAGATTTTGACGAGGATATTAATAATCTTGGTGACGATAATAAATCGCCTTATTTATCGAGACAAGATTACGAAAAATCCTTAAATAAGGAAATTAGATCGGAAGACAATGTTAGCAACGATACGTCTGAAGATTTAGCCTATCAAGGTATCACAGATGATATTATAGCCGAACTACATGAGAAATATAATTTAATACCTAGGAACAAGAGTCTTCTAACCGTCCCAACAAAAAAGATCTTTCCTAGGGGCGAAACAGATGAAGAAGCTCCAAAGGTTGCTGACAAACAGACTGCAAAAAATCACACCGCAGACACGCAGCCTGTCAAGCCAAAGTCGGTAGGAAAACCCACTGCAAAAACACAGGTCCCTGTGAGTGAAATCAAATCCGCACCACAAAGAAAATCTAAAAAGAAAGGAATGGAGGCCCCAAACATAGAGAGCGAAAAGGATCTGGGAAATTTTAGTCTCGAAAATGAAATAAATAAAATCAAAATCACTATCCCACTTGTTGAACTGGCTAAAAATCCCATATACAGAAAACAAATTGTGAAGATGATTAGCTTTTCAAAAGACGAAAGCCAGGCCGATGTCATCAACTTAGAAGATGACAAGCCGAACATAATTTTTGGTCCACATTTCGAAGGTGCGAGAGACACTATGGCCCCCTTATATATCACATTAACCTTGTTCGACCACCTACTTCATAACTGCATGCTAGATTCTGGAGAATCCCACAATGTGATGCCAAAATCCATTATGGAGAAATTAGGTCTCGAAATCACTAGGCCTTATGGAGATTTATATTCATTTGATTCAAGAAAAGTCAAATGCATAGGTATGATTAAAGCCCTGGTGGTCAACCTGGTACAAATACCCACAAAAAACATTCTTATGGACGTAGTGGTCACCGACATCCCTCCAAAGTATGGTATGTTGTTATCTAGATCATGGGGTGCCAAGCTTGGAGGATCTCTCCAGCTTGACATGACATATGCTACGATTCCAGTTTTTGGAGGACAATACACGCGTCTTTACAGAGAGACTAGGTTGGCATTCATGGTAGGTGATCCACATAACCCAAATAACCACTCTGTATATATTGCCCATCAAGATTTATTAAATTGTATATTATCTATTGATGACGATTTTGAGGAAGGTATAAATGAAAGTTGTACAGAAGAAAACATAGAAAAAGAAAAAATTAAAAAAAATGTATATAGTACTGGTATATGGAAAATGTTTTTTAATGGTGCTTCATCCTACTTAGGAGCTGGAGCAGGGGCAGTCCTTGTGGCTCCTGATGATCAATTTGTAATCCCTTTCTACTATAGGCTACAGTGGAACATGAACTTCACAAATAATGTATGTGAGTATGAACCCTTAGTTTTAGGATTAGAAGCCTCTAGGAGAATGAAAATAAAAAACCTCGAAGTCCTTGGTGACGCTGAGTTAATCATAAAATAGGTAAATCGATAGTACCAGGCCAAAAATCCTAGGTTGAGGTCCTATAGGAATTGTGTCTTGGATCTGCTCGAGAATTTCTTCTCCTCTATCAATGTTCATTTCGTTCCAAGAACCGAAAACCAACAAGTTGATGCGTTAGCCAAAGCAGCCTCAACTTTCACACCTCCCATCGCATTTAAATTAAAGTATCACATACAAATGAGGCATCAACCTTCAATACTGAATAACATACAACATTGGAAAGTCTTTGAGGACGATGAACAGCTTCGCAAATTTTTAGAATCAATAGATGAGTTTGCCGAAACACATACTGATCACGAAAATAAAAATGATCATATTTGGATAATGTAGGAAGAGGAAGATCCTTAACAATTCCATGATAAAATGACGAATCATCGAATGCTCGTTCTTAAAAATAACCAGATGCCAAGGGCCTGATTCCCTTGGAAAGATTATTCAATCAAGATGATATTACTTCAAAATCCACTCTACAGCCTCAACCTGAAGAGGTTGAGGACTGCAACATAGGTACTAAAGGAAACCCTCAGATGGTGAAACTATCCAAATATCTGTCTACATAAACCAAAAATAAATATGTGGAGTTGCTTAGAAAGTACAAAGACGTTTTCGCTTGGTCATATGAAGAGATGAGAACCTATGACACCTCTGTGATCGAACATAAGATACCCGTGAAGCCTGGTGTCAAACCCTTTAGACAAAACCTCAGACAAATCAATCCTATTTTATTGCTCGTGATCGAATAGGAAGTCAAAAAACTCCTGGATGAAAAAATTAGTGTACCATTGAGATACTCTGATTGGGTAGCAAACCTGGTCCCTGTTAGAAAGAAAAACTGAGAAATTAGATTGTGTGTCGATTTCAGAAATCTAAATAAGTCATCCCTCAAAGATAATTACCCCCTACCCAAAATGGATCATGTTTTAGAAAAAGCAGTTGGGGAAAATAGGATGTCAATGATCGACGGTTTTTCCGGGTACAATCATATCGCCATTTGTGAACACGATAAAGAAAAGATAGCCTTTACCACGCCTTGGGGTACATTCATGTATGACAAGATGCCTTTTGGTTTAATGAATGCAGGTGCTACCTTCCAGTGGGCTATGGATATCTCTTTCATTGGCGAACGAGATAAATTTGTGGTTATCTATCTTGATGATCTAACTATTTTTTCTAAATCTGATGAAGATCATCTGATTCATCTCAAGCAGATGCTTGAGAAATGTCGCAAGTTTGGTTTGTCTTTAAACCCCAAAAAATCTCACTTTGCTATGCAAGAAGGTAAACTCTTGGGCCATATTGTGTCTTGAGATGGAATTAGAATTGACCCTAAAAGAGTGGAATCTATAGACACAATAAAAATTCCTAGGAATGTAAAAGAGATCAGTCATTCTTAGGAAAAATAATTTTTTTGAGGAGATTTATTCCCAACTTTGCTGAAATCGTGAAATTAATTACAGATATGCTAAAGAAGAACAACGAAGTGAAATGGACAGCAGAAGCTAAAGCATCGTTCGCATGCATCAAAAGGGTTATAAGTGAGGCACTCGTACTAGAAAGCCCTGATTATCTAAAGGATTTTCTTATTTTCTCATTCGCCTCCAAACACACACTCGCCACAGTTCTCCTCCAAAAAAATGAAGAAGGTTTCGAGCAACCGATAGCCTTTTTTAGCAAAAGTCTTAGAGATGCCGAACTTAGATATAATATAATGGAAAAACAAGCATATGCTATGGTAAAGGCGTTAAAGGCTTTTAGAACCTATGTGTTGCATTCTAAGGTGATTGCTTATGTACCCACTAGCTCTGTAAAAGATATTTTGGTTCAGTCCGATAGCGATGTAAAAAGAGGACGGTGGCTTGCCAAAATACAAGAATTCGACTTGGAGATAAAACCAACGAGACTAGTAAAGGAGCAAGGTTTAGATAAACTCTTAGCTGAATCAAATTTCAGAGCTCTCGGAATAAATGGCTTATAGGGGGGTGAAGAGTGTGTGAACATGAACGAGCTCGATGAATAAATAACTGAAGTCAGAATCGAAGAGAAGTTTGTTTATCATATTGGTACAAAGACATATTGTCCTACATGTTGACTTTGAAGAGCCCGAGTGACTTACCCCCATCAAAACCCAGAATGTTGAAGTTGCATGCGGTCAAATACTATATATCCGAAAGACAATTGTATTGGAAGGACCCGCTTGGCTTCCTGTTAGTTTGTTTGGTCGAATCAGAAACAGAAAAGGTCATAAGCCAATTTCACAAAGGAGTGTGTGGAGGACGCTATGCCTGGAGGGAAACAACTTATAAAATCCTGAGGGCAGGGTATTATTGGCCCAAACGTTTCTCAGACGTCAACGCTAAGGTCCGAGCTTACAACCCTTGTCAATTGTTCTTAGGAAAACATAAACTCCCAGCAATGCCATTAGTTCCGGTCAAAAAGGAAGCTCCTTTTCAGCAATGGGGATTAGATTTCATAGGTGAAATTAATCCTCATTCTAGCACTCAACATAGATGGATCCTGACTGCTAGAGATTACTTCACCAAATGGGTGGAAGCTATTCCAACTAGAAGGGCTACTGATTCGGTGGTAATAGATTTCTTAGAAGAGAATATTTTGTATAGATTTGGCTGCCCCCAAAAGATAGGCACAGATAACGCATAGGCTTTTAAATCTATGACTACGGTCAGTTTTTTCCAAAAATATAATATTGTGCTTGGTCACTCCACGACATACTACCCTCAAGGAAATGGTCTGGCCGAGGATTCAAACAAGAGACTAATCAATATAATTAATAAAATGTTGAGCGAAAACAAGAAATCTTGGCATGTGCATTTGAAATACACTCTGTGGGCAAATCAGATAGGCACGAAAAAGTCTATCGGTACTTCCCCTTTCCAAATGGTGTATGGGACCGATGTAGTGTTACCTATAAATCTAGCACTTCCCGTGATGAAACTTTGGCAAGATGAAAAGGAAGAAAAAAATCATGTCACAAGAAGAATAAACCAGCTGATTGAAGTCCAACAGCATAGGGCCGAAGTGGACGAAAGGCTGCAGAAATACCAAGATGACATGAAAGTGCTATTTGATCGTAAGGCCAAAGACATGGATTTTCTCCCCGAAGATTTTGTTTTAAAATGGGATGCTAGGAAGGAAGACTTGGAAAAATATGGTAAATTCGATCACATCTGGTACGGACCATTCAAGGTTGCATCTCCTGAAGGAAAAAATTTGTTTCTATTAGAAAATTTGGATGGTAAAATCCTGAACGCCCCTGTCAACAGACGTTATTTAAAACACTATATGGAATAGTTGATTTCCAAAATTTCCACTGTATATACCGGTTTGTTTATTCTTTTCATTTCATAATTTTCTTTGGTAAGTCTACTTTCATTCTGTCATTAAAAAAAATTAATAAAAGTAAAAAAATAAAAAATGAAAAATAAAAAATAAAATAGGTTAATGTTTTTCTAGAAGTAGGGGTATAAAATTCTCAATGTATTCAATTCTTTAAAATCTTTGATACTCTTCATATTGTTCCCTTACAGGATTCTGGCCGACAACCCAACAAGTGAAAGTAGCAAACAGAAAACCTTATAGCGGAAGATAAATTCGCCGAAAATAGGTGATAGATAAGATTTTCAGTTATTTCAAAAGAGAATGAAAACGGTAAGGCAAAGGTTTGAATTCCATAAAAGTCTATTTTTTCAAACAACAGTTTTTTATAAAAAGTGCGGTGATTGTCTCGTAAGTGTGATAGGTAACTAAAAGAATGATTTCAAAATCTAGGCCCTAAAAGTTTCACCTAGAATAAGATAAGAGGTAATTAAAATAAACAAAAAGAGAAAAGCATCACTGAGAAAGAGTTCCAAGAGTTGGGCTTAATTCATGACCCCTGTTTTTCGTTTTCCAAGTCTTTTCTCCATCGCCCCTTTCTACCCTCGGTTTTTCCTTCTTAAAAGACCAAATATTTTTCTGGGTTTCCCACAGAGCGAGAAGAGATTAAGTCTTAGTTTTGGAAGCTGAAAAATAGTTCTTAAAAGGTAGACTAGTCCTCATAACTCCATACTCTCCGACTAAACAGGTTATGCTTAGGCTGATCCTGACTTTCCTAGGTTTCTTAACAGTTTTCTATGGATTTAGGCTTGCTCGAAGAAAGACCCCTGCAATTAATCTTCCCTTTTTCCCTGCGGACTAAGGTGATTTGAAAGTTAAAAAAGGTTGGTCCAGGGTAATCAAATCAAGTTGACAGACCTATACTACAAATTTTACACAGATACCATCCCTGGTATACTTACTACCACTGATTGCCCCCACTTCGTGTTCAAAAAGTAAAATATAAGACAGATGGTGAAAGTAAATTCATATTTGATTGCCCCCATCTAGTCCAAGAAGACGATGAAAATAAATCCATTTAAATGATTGCCCTCGTCTCAGCATTTAAATGCATAATTATGATTCGAAGTGGTGAAAGGAAATTCAATAAAAAGGGATAGATAACTTCACCGGGGTACTGAACAGGCTCGCTGGCAGTGAAACAATATCTGAGCTATTTGTAAGGCTGTCATACATAATTTTCACTCTACGCTGATTACCAGCCTTTTCAAAAACGGATCTACATCCCAAGTCCAGACAGGGTTCCCCAATTAAAAAACATGAAATTTACTTCGTTTGATGCAAGCCAAAAGCCGCAGGATCTATTGGATTCCCTAGGATTTTTTTGATCATCTTAAAGCAAACTTAATTTCAGTAGTGAGAAGGAGAAGATCAAGAATGGGGCTGCAGTTGAGTTTACAATGTTGAGAGTTTTGAAAATCTTTTCAAAAGTAAACGCAAAATCTCTTTTTCCCTCTGTATCCCCTTCCTAAGCAAGTTCTACAGAAATAAGCCATTGACTCCATTCACCCAATAAAGGCACTAAGTCTACCTATTCTCCTCGTCCCACAAGGAGATGAGGTCCCCAATTGGAGCCTATGTTGAAACATATATTAATTTTTTTATCTAAAACCTTCCTTTTTCGGGTTTCAACTTTTCATGAAGCATAACCCCCACTATCATTTCCAAAAGGCCGGTACAGAAATCCCGACAAACTTGATTCTTTAAATAATTAAAGAAAAAAAAAACAAAACTGTTATAAAGGTCCTGACACGCTTGCTGTAAAGTTTTTTTTTTTTTTAAATCACGAAAATCTTAAACCCTAAAGGAGTTAAGATTAACCTTTAAAAAAATTTTGGGGTTCAGGGTTTACTAAGAACATATGTTTTAACACATTTCCAATGGCGGAATCCCGATCCCCGATTTCCTGAAATATGGAAGTTACTAATTAATAAAAACTACGTTAATCATATCGCAATTTCAGAAATCAGGACTTAGCGATAACATACCTCTTGTCAACATGATTCCCGAAATCCCGAAACGCGAAGTCGCAACTCATAATCTGTGTTTAAACTGAATTAATCTTGTTTCGGAAGTTAGTCCTTAATCATGATTAATTAATTAATTCACTAATATCAAAATTTAAGGCTTAAGTTAATCATTTCGCAATTTCGGAAATCGGGATTCAACGATGACATACCTTTTGTCAACACGATCCCCGAAACCCCAAAATACTCAAAGTGGGTTTAATACTGATTAATTAATTTACTAAAGTGAAATTAAGTCCTAATTTAAACATGTCGCGATTTCACAACTTCGGAAATTGAGATTCAGTGATAGCATACCTCTCATCAACACGATCCCTGAAACCCCAAAATAATCAAAGTGGGTTTAATACTGATTAATTAATTTACTAAAACAAAATTGAGTCATAATTTAAACATGTCGCGATTTCGCAATTTCAGAAATCGGGATTCAGTGATAGCATACCTCTTGTCAACATGATCCCTGAAATCCCTAAACGCGAAATCTCGACTCTTAATCTGTGTTTAGTCTAAATTAACTCTGTTTTGGAAGCATAATTAATGACAATCAAATTTTTAGGTTTGTTCATGTTTCGGTTTCTGATCGAATGAAATTTTTTGAATTTTGAATTCAAAAGCGCCAAAATACGACTACTTTAATAAAGGATAACTGATGATATGTGACACTAATGCGTATCTTTGTAAATATCTATTGCATTCAATGTATTGAAATCTTGTCAGCTGCGTCAGTACCTACATCATTAAATGAATTAAAAGAGAGTTTGAAGGTCTGTGTTTCGCAACATATTCTATTTCATACTATCAAGCGTAAGACGCATTTAGCCGAGCTCATACACTCCTTTTCTGTGACAGGTTTTCCATCTAACTTAAAGTCATGGCACCAAAGAAGGCACTGAAGAAGAGTGAAGATATAGAGGAAGGAGATATCATATACGACACTATGCCACACGCTATCGACTCAATTAAATATTGGACACCAATCTCTAAATTCCTGGAATACGAAATCAAGAATTCTCCTACTGATTCCAAGAATCACTTTCGGGATATAGTAGAATCAGATCTTCATAAGATCGAGCACACCCTCGGCTTATGGCGTATAACGACATGATCAAATAGGCCTTGGAAAAGGTTGATATTCCGACGAGGAGCATTTTAAATGATCAAGGGGTTGTTGTCGGCTCATTCATGCCAGAACATATACAAGTAATGTATAAGCTCTCACCAAATCCTAAGTACACTTATAATGCCAAGTTTTTAGCTGAATTTCAAAGGAAAGAGTGTACTGAGGCAGACCGAACTTATCCCTATTTAATTAGAGAATGGTGGAGATGTCCATCAAAGTTTAGGGCCGATACCCATGGGGTTTATGCCACAACATATTTGAACGAATACATGGCCTATGTAGCCATTATGCTGTGTAGACTTTTTGGGAAAAAGAATCCCTGCCATTTTCTTGCAAAATGGGT
>JASDQU010100600.1:382740-398129 GCA_032191745.1 Picea mariana | reverse complement strand
TTGTTCCTAGACTTAGGGGGGTTTGATCCATTGAAAATAAGTACCATGCCAACCCTCCCACAACCAAACTTGGAAAAACATGTAGTTTCTTAAGCACATGTTTCTATGATGTAGTCTTGGTATACATGATTTAATGGATATTTTATTGACTTGATTCACTCATCATCATTCTTTGACTTGAGATCCTTGGAGGGATGATGCAGACCCCCCTTCTCTCCTAAGGGCTGCACGACCTCTCAGTCTAGGATCGATCAAGAAACTGATTCAGATTGACTCTTTGGGTCTCTAATGGACCCCAAAGCCTCTTTGATAGGTCCTTTCTCCAAATATGCAGGTCGTATAAGACCCACGACCCTCTTCTGAGCGGCAATCAAATATCCACATCAAACAAGCGCTAGCCCCTCCCTGGCTAAGTCCCTTCCTTTCCCATGTCCACGACTGTGACCACTTGCCTAACCAAACGGCGCGTCGTGACTTCGCGTGTTGAGAGTTTTAACACAAGCCAACCTGACTCTCCGACCTCTGAAATCCCAAAGTGGGGCCTAGCGCATGCTATCCCTTCCCTTAAACTTTGATGATGTGACCCCTCACTATGACCTGGGGCCAATCTCTCGAGCGCTTCGGGGGTTCATGGTTCGCGTCCTCAGAAGGTTTTGTTCGCTCGTCTTCCTGATTTTCGAAACCCAAACTCTAGGCTCCCCTCACATTAGATCAATGACCCACAATCTATGTGATCCTACAGTCCTACCTTCTCCTTCGCGAACTCGGGACTTCATGTTTCGCAAAGTTGGAGGATCGCTCACCTTCCTTCTCCCGATCCTCAATCTCCCAAAATCCACTCTCGTCAAATCAATGGTCCTCAACTCTCCATGATCCTACAGTTCAAATGGCCTCGCGATTTCAGATTTTGTGTGTGTTTCACAACTCCTACCTCTGATTCTCTCGAATCGCGAATCTGTGAAACACCGGTCTCTCGCCATGTGTCCCTTCTTGATGGACTATTCCGATAGACTTTGAAATTTTGTGATTTTGTGATTATGCCTCTCCTATGCACTTTCAAAGGCTTAAAATGCATGCACCTTACTTGGATTCAATGACGGTTGGTCCGTCACACCTAGATCCAACGAACGAGACCTATTCTCCCCTTGTGCGCATTTCTCCTGTCTAGACTCAGATCTGATGGCCCAAATTTCTCCCTGCAACTGATCTAGCGATTGTTGTATCTCCTCCTCTTGAGCTTCCTTGTTCTCTCGGACTTGGAAGAATTTTCTAAGTGTTCAAAGGTTTCAAACCTTTGTTCTTCCTACGATTCCAAATCTTGGATCTCATGAACACTTATAAAAGTGTTATCCCTTCTGAGCTTGGTCTTCTAAAGACTTCAATTTCCCGTGCACTCCTTGCGTTTCAGGGATTTCGATAACTCAAATCCGAAGGATTTCTCGAAGAGAAATTCTTCTCTCCCTCCTGGCATTTTCCTTTTGCTCTGTGCGCACTTTGCAATAGATTCTTACGTAGGTTCAAGTTCCTGCGGACGACTGTGCACACCTTGCAACAATCACTTTGCACTCCTGGCAAAGGGAAAGTTTCGTGCTATCTCTTCTGAGCTTCGGAATCGAAACAGATCCCATCAACGCACTCATTTCTTTCTATGTGCACACCTTGCACTACTCGACAGAAGAGAAACAATTGAAACTTATCCTAACATTCACAGTTCCATCTACTCATAACGAAATTCATTCATTCATTCATGAAAACACAATAACAGGGAATTGCAAACAATGTCCACCCCATGCATTGGATAAATTTTTCTTTGTTATATTCCAAAGTGAAAATGGCTACAACTGTAATGAATAACAAAGACTAAAAACTCAGAAAGATCTTTTCCTAACTTGCATCTAACTTCCGGCTAGCTTCCATCTAATTCCCAGTTAACCTCATTTGGGCGTACAAAACATCTATTTATCTCAGAGGGCTCTTAGGGTTCCCCCTGACTACTTGTCTACATAAAAACTTATCCTGATGACTATCCTAGTGTAGTCACATTCTAGAGACGGAGTGGAAAATCCCACTTCGCTCGCTATCATTTAAGCATGTCTCAAAAGATTTTTCCAAAGCTGAGTTCAAGCGTGCCTCAAAATATTTTTCCGGTGCTGAGTTAAGGCAAACTTCAAAATATCTACCGTAACTGCCAGCGTTGAGATTCCCAGAAGCTGATAGGTCCTACTCTACGTGCTTGCCAACGATGCTCCTACATCAAGGGCATATCCATTTGTCTTGCAGGTACTGGTTGGTGGTTAGTTTTGGAAGAATAAGCCTAGCTTGGGATTCCATGAGAGCAAGTAGCCCATAGGATGGATGACATAGGCCCACATGTCGGATGACAAAGAGATTCTTTCAAAGGCCTAGGAGATAACTGGATAGACATAGCCCACCCTTTTCATGCCAAACAACTTGCCTAGAAGGGGAGAAATGACACTCCCTAGGGGCTTGACGTCACATTTGAGGGGCATATGGTGGTTGATGATGAATCAAAGCATGAAACGTGACATTTTGAGATGGACAGGCTTCGGATGATTTCCACATGGCCTTTGGAGGCTCTACTTTGTAGCCCAACTCCAATGACTTGCTCAATTTGCCAAAACGTCCTCCTTCAAGGGATGACGCCACCTTTGTTTTGAGGTTTTCTTTGTGAAAAAGTGAAATTAAAGAGAATTTTTAAATATTGTCTTTGTAAAGGGGAAAGATTAGGGATGTTGACCCCTAGTCTTGTGGTTTACCCAAGTATTATGTGGACAAACTATTTTGGAAACTCTTTGTATAAATAGAGATCATAAGATCTCATTTTAAAGACATAACTCTCCATTGTGAGAGGCTATTGGACTGAAATTTTTTCTCTCTTTGGATAAATCTCTCTCTTGTTCTTTTTTTTATGGCTATGTCTTGGTTATGGTTGATGGAGATGGTGCGCTAGCCTTGGAAGGCTTTCTTCATTGCTTTTTTGGTGGTTAGTCTAGCTTTTATTGCCTTTTAATGCATGAAGGTGACATTTATTTCATTGTATTATCATTTGTACAAGTTAAAGGTTTTATTTGCTTGAGCCAAGTAGGGAGTATAAGGGCATACACCCCTACTTGTATTTCTACCATTTTATTGCTAAGGGAATATTGCTTCATAAGGGTTTACTAAGAGGAGTATAATTGCATACACCCTCTTAGTTGAAACCCTAGCTAAAAGAAGCTTGCCTTAGGGAGTAAAAAGGTTTACACCCCCAAGGAAGTAACCTATATAGCTTCTTCACATTCTCTTGACTCCATTAACCTTTTTTTAAAGGCACTAGTCATTTACTTATTGCATGGGAGAAATAAATTGCTGCCTTGGTAAACGTACAAATTTCAAGTTTTGAAATTGTCTCTTTTGGATAATGATCTTGATGCCTTGGGGATTATTCCTCCATTAGGGCATCCTCTTTCTCCCAAAAATTCTCATTGTTGTAGTAAAACTAACATACAACCATTAGGGTTTCTTTAAACTCTAACCCTAAACCGCTAATATCTCACAAAGTATCCCTAGACTAACCCTCTAACCTTGGTAGTTTAACCTACTAACCTTGGAGCATCTATTGGGATAGATTTTGGCACTTTTTGATCATCAGATTTCCTATTGTACTTCATTGAATGCTACAGCCATAAGGCTGATATATTGCTGCAGAAATTTTCTTTTATGACAACCATCTTTATTAAGTTTGGAAGTGTTATTTTCGGTCCACATTGGTTACTAGTTTTATTGTTGACATTGCTAACGAATATAGACCTTTTACTTGCTGATTTGGATTTAATCTATTGCTGATATAACTGTTGGAAAATAGGGATAGAAAGATTAACTTGCTGATCCACTTGATATATTGCTTTGCATTTGGATTTTTCTTATGTCTCGGGTAGGTACAGGTGCACTGACAACTATCTCTTTACTCGGTGTCCATACTTCTTTTCACATACCATTTTCAACCAATCATTTCTTCTACCACTTGACCTTCCAAGGGACTTATTACATTTCCCTTCATCCCTATCTTTCCCCCTAGGGTTAGTGGGATCGCCTCCCTAGAGTGGCCTAGTCACCCTTGAAATGCGGGACCTACATCAAGGTGACATTGGGTGTAGGATTCCCAAGTTGTAGCACTTTCTTTTATGGTTGGGTCAGGCTTTGCCCAAGCTACAACTTGTGCTATAAAATTTTGGCACCATTTCCAGGGAGGATTTTGAATCCTCTTCATGTCCTAAATGACACTTTTGGCATGTCTATTTCCCAAAGCCTTCACCCTGAGCTTGCCTGACGACTCCACTCCAAGAACCTACCCATTTACTTCAACAAACCTTCTTCAAATTTTGTCCGGCGAATCCACCTATCCCGAACCCACCTTTCCATTACTTATGTTTCCCCTGGTTCCCCTTTTCATCCTTTGATTTGCCTTGCTCTCCCCTAGATACTCCTTTGAGGTGTTCTTCTAGTCGATGGCAGTATGGCACCATGGAATCAACAAAAACCTCTCCATTTCTCATGGAAGGAAATTTTGCAAATGGAAAGGGAAAAAGCTGCTAATAAAGTCGTTGAAGAGCTGATGAACCAAGTAAAATAGTTATTGCATGAATCCTTTGAAGACCAAGCCCTCACAGATGAAGAGGTGCTTGAAGAACATGCTTATGAAAA
This sequence comes from Picea mariana, assembly GCA_032191745.1. Classification (NCBI taxonomy): domain Eukaryota; kingdom Viridiplantae; phylum Streptophyta; class Pinopsida; order Pinales; family Pinaceae; genus Picea; species Picea mariana. The sequence continues at coordinate 393,425 of JASDQU010100600.1, read as the reverse complement.
AAGCTTCCAAGAATATTCTGATGAAGCTTATCACATTGAAGATTCTGAGGAGGCATTTAATGAAGATGAAGTGCTTTCAGTTAATGACCTAGATGAAGACATCCAAGCTGCTATTCTTCTTTCAGATCAAGAGGAGAACACTACAAGTTATGACCCTTTTGAGGATCTCGATGACATCTCACTCCATGATCCTGTAAGTGAAGGAGCACTAGAAGATCCCTCAGATATAATTGATCAACATATTACACTTTTATACAGATTGGAAAACGTGGATGGGACATGAGCCTTTCCACTTTTGACGAAGATCCCACTTATGAAGTTGAGGGAAACCCTCAAACAAAGATTTGGTCTCCATGCTTATATGACTTAGATGTTTGGGATGGTGATGGTGACATGATCATAGATTTGCTCGATCCATTTGAGAATGACTTGTCACAACATCTTCAGGGTGATGCATATTTTTTCTATCAGGATTTTCAGACATCTTCGCCCTTGATTTTGGAAGAGTACCAAGACATAGCCATCCCGAGGCAATCAAAGGTTCACTCTATGAAGAAAAAGTTTTGTCATCTTGGGGATTCTCACCAGAATTCTCAAACGGAGAGGCAATGTTTTTCTTCTTCTAGACTTGAGCCCATCCCATACCTCTTTTCTTCCCCTCGGGTGAAGCATGGGGTCTTCTTGAGTTACCTCACATCTTCTCAATCTTCAGGGAGCAGTGATTATGTTGATGAGGATGAAGATGAGACATCATCTAGATATGCTAGTCCACTCCAGAGATGGATAGATCAAGATTGTGGCTATGTTTGTAGACGGGAGTTCCAGGACGATCGAGATTGTGGTTTCTCTTTTCAGCAGGTTTTCCTCCCTCCCACCCATCTCCATGAGTTTTATTCCATGACTTATTATAAATTTATTTATGCTCATGATTACTATGTGTTGGACTTATCTTTGTTGTTTCATATGATTAAGCACAAGGGTAAACGTCTTCGTCTGATGATCAGGTGGTTTCACTGGTTGTATGATTTCACCTGACGCCTTCGAGACTTGATCTTTAGGGTCCCGGGACCCTAGGTAAGTAGGGAAGTCATCTTGCTTTCTTGCATCTTGCATTTTTTTTTCTCATATTAGTCTAGTTGCCTTGCATTTTCATTTTTCTCTACTTGCATTCTTGATTTCATCATCATATATGTATACTTAGTTAGAAATTTTGTCAAAATTTTCTTTTTCTATCTTAGTTTGTTTTGATTATGACCATATTAGAATAAGGATGAGTAGGCCATCCTGCACTTGAAAGTTTGATGTTTCTTTGAAATAACATGTCTACCAGGATATGATGTGGTTCTCATGCACTTTATGGTGAGCACATGTCCCCAAGTAGGAGCCAAACACTATCCCCATTTTGTAAATAACTAAGGAGATTACATCTCGAGGCCCTCAGGTTGTAGATATGGAGTGTTGAGAGGCCACATGACCAACAGTATCCATTTTTCACAACCAAAGACCCGCATTCCCACCACACTGATCCAACACCTAGTCATCGTCCACACCAACTTGCCACCACATGTCACTTGGGTCTTTCTCCATGCAGTACAAGTTAGGTATGATGGTGGGTATCATTTTAATATTTGAGGCATTCTAGCTTGTGTATCAAAGGTTATTTTTTATTATGAGACATTTGCTTTGGAAACTATGCCTTTTCCCTTCTTTAAATGTTGGTGGTTGACTTGGGGCACTCAAGTAGATGCTCACCCTTAGGATGGAGTTTTTATGGGAGCTTCCTATGATGAGTCATCATGCCACTCTCGACCATACTTATCACTTTCCATCATTATTTCCCCTCATGACATCATCCCTTGGGATTTTGGGGTAGACTGACCCTAGAAGGGACCATTCCTCATTTCATGGGAAGAAGGGGCCGAAGGCCTAGAGGGGAGTTAGATGGAAAAAGATAAAAGCCTAATTAAAGAACCTTAGAGATGCTTCACCCAGTGGATCTCGAGAAATCAATGAAAATCTTCTCCATAAGAAAATAAGGACCCCATGAAAATAATAAATAAAGATGCTTAAAGGATCAGTTGAGGATAGGGGCTCATCACGAGCCAACCTATCATGTCCATGGGTATCTAACGGTATGAAATGACCATTTCTGGCCATCACACTAGGGTATTGGCTCTCAATTGCATGGCAGCGGGAAAGGGTGTCTCATCATGAGCCAACCTTCTCATTTTCGTGAAAGTACCTGTGGGTGATGTTGTCGCCTTATACACACCTGAGAGATGTGGAAGAAATCTTCAATCCACTTGGTGTGTCCTTGGGGGGAAGTGAGAGTTAAGGTGTTGTCACCTAATCCTCAACTCCTCCATCTAGGCCAACTCCTAGCGAAGCCAAGGGGGGTAGTCCCTAACAAAAATACTATGGCTTGAACTAAGCTAAGTACAAGAAATTAAATCTAGGAGTTTATTATTCATTCAACAATCAACCATAAATTGAAATACACATAAACCAATTATTCATCCACGATATAACTTCAAGAATATACTTGCATAAAAGGATACTCGGGTACGTTTGTTAGATGCAAGTAATATTAAAATTGCTTCAAAAAAAAGATATCAAATAATGTAAAGTGAAGCATGTGGCTTTGTTGAGTGTAAGATGAGACTAGTGTCTTAAAGTGAATCGTGGGAAATGTAGTTCGTGATTTTTATTAGGATAAATTGATGTTGAGTTAATGAAATGGTTTGGGCCTCCTTGGAGGTTAGCTCTTTATTTGGAAACTTGTGGAGAGTTTACCGAAACCCAATGGTCTCACTAGTAAACTCACTCAAAGTGCTAGATGTCCAAAATGGGTGGGAAGCCAGGTCCCAAGAGGGATCGCCTTACTTCGCAGGTCACTTCAAGGTGTTTTCCCGCACATTAATCTAACTACTTTAGAGATTGTCCTAATTAATCTATCAACCACTGATCAGCACAAAGTGTATGAAACTTACTTCCAGCAGATCGAGACTAGTTCACAACTAAAAGGGTCAGGAACCACACTAAGAACTAAGGGAAAATTGTTTATTTTTAAACAAAAGTAAAATACTAAAATTGAAATATGAGACTAATTACTAATCCACACTGACCAGGCCTCTTTCGAGGAGCTAAGGGGATGGTTTATTTGCCAACTTGAAATTGCAAGAAATAAAGCTAATCTAGCCATTAGTGTTCTACTTTGCAAAAAGAAATCTAATCTAAGTTGTTGTGTAGTGCTTTGAGACTTATAAGATTTGATTCCTTTACCTACTACTTAGATCATGAGATAAATTTAGATTTTAAGCAAAGGGAACTTTGCACAAGACAGAGACAAGCACAACCACACCGATTCCCCCCTCGAAGGGGAAAAGAGGAAAAGTGAAGTCTCCTTAGCTTCACTTATTTTATTTATATGATTTACAATTTTTCCTTTCTTCTTTTCTGGGAGACTTGTGAGTCTTATAGCTTTGGTCTTACAAGTATTACAATTTTTTGGGAAAAGGGTCTTCAAAGGTTCACTTTGAAAGTCGAAATTGTTCCAACCTTAGTCAAAACGGGCAGAAAATCTTCTTGTTTATTCAATGACCTACTAGAAAACAACAAGTGAATTAGACCAACTTCACCTCAAAGATATTAAAAAATGTATTTGAAATTGATCAGAAAATCTGTTCAAAATCTCCTAAAAATTTCTAAGTAAAAAATGGAAAATTTTGTGACTTTTTTACTAGTTTTGAGAGGCTAAAGAGAGGCTCTATTGGTTGATTCAGTTTGCTGTCATAGGACAGCCAATAAGAGTTACCCAACAGCCTTATCTAAATGATCAAACACACTTTATTCTTTTGCTAAAACAAATTTGAAATAAAGATAAGCAAAAGATAAACTTTATTCCTAGATCTAGCCTTTAAAACATAAATGAACTTTGCCTAGATCTAGATGGTGATGCATGCAAATAAGATTTGATTAAATATAACTTTTAAATGATCTATCTTTGCATACAAAATAGAACTGTGACCTTGAAGAAGAAATTTAATTAAAGGAGAGAAAGAGATTGAGAGGATCTTCTCTTTGGACTTGAATCTTGGGCTATGGGGTCCTTGATCAATGAAAGAAAGAAAATCTTTGTCTCTTTAAAAACTTGAGGGATGGATCTCCTATCCCATTCTACTTCAAGCTTGAGTAACCTGTTAGATCTTTAAACCCTTGCAAACACTTGTTAGAACAATACTTTCCTACAAAGAAACTTGAAGACACATGTTAGTTCATTCGAAAAAACATACATCTTTAAAATTTCTGAATATAAGAAAATAGTAGGATCCAAACAATAACCAAATTGAGTAAATCCTACCCTACTATGTCACAACACACCTTCAAAGGATGCAAAATAAAGTAGATATGCAAAAATTTTGGATCCAATACAAAGTTACCTCAAGATTGGGCACAACTATCCAAGCATCCACACATCACCACAAAGACCAATTGACCTCCAAAGTCTTTTATTCACAATCCAAGAGTATTAAAAAATATACAATAGTATCAATCCCAAGTTCCAACTAAATAAGCAAATGGGAGAATGCTTCATTATATAAGCAATGGGTGGAGTTCCCAATGAAGGAGGGTGCACCAAGTGGAGAGGGAGGGTGCCCCAAGTGGAAGAGGAGAGCAACCAAGTGTTGAGGTAATGGCTTCCACCTCTCCATMAACCTAAAATTGTGCCAATTGTAAATGGATAGGAGGGTGTGGGTGTGCCACCTCTCAAGAGGTTGGATGCCCCATATGGGAATGTGCCACCTCTCAAGAGGGGTGCACCTCCTTATTGGCATGTGCTCAAATCCAAATTAAATCATGCCCACTTTATTGATTTGACCAATGGGAGTCTTCTACTAGTTTCCACATAGCCTTTTGGAGTTCCATTTGTCTCCAACATGTCCCCACATGTTTCCTTGATTTTTGCTTTTGCTGATTTTTTTTAATTTTATTGACTTTTTTGAGTTTTATGAGCAAAATTGATTTTTAAGTGATTAATATTACTATTTTTTCTCAAGAAAGTGGGTACTTAGGTAATATGGGTGCTCTAGGTCTAAAAATGATCACCCCCAAGGCGTATTAAGTCCCCTAGTACCACTTTTTTAATACATCTTTATTTTTTAATTAAAGATTGTCGAATTCTGGCAAATTTTTAATCAACTGGAAAAATTAAAAAAAACTAAGGGGGACTTAGTACATTTCCATAAGAATATAGGAGTATGTTTAGCATGGTAATACACATTAGATACTAGGCTTATATCCATGCTCAAGCCTAACCATGGGCATATACTCCATCTCTGGAGGAATTGAGTGAAAAAACTCATAAATTATAAATTGTCTGAAAATGGAAAAATATATTTAGTAAGTAAAAAAAACACTCCAGAGTATAACTCACGCTTAGGACTTAAGGTGGTTAAGACCTTCTACAAGTTTATCATGCAACATCTCTTATTACAATTTTTTATGGAAATGTAAAAAAAGAAAAAGGTTGGTCTTTATGATTGGTTGAACTTCTAAACTCTGAATTTTGAACAATACTGTTCAAACTTTGGTGGCTCGTTGGAAGTCCATCCTAGTGCACCTTTGATGGATAACATTGGCTCCATATGGGAACATGTGCTTGATCTTTTATTCTTTGAAGGAAAGCATACGAGAATCCAGAATCACATGACCTGCATTCACCGAATTTTTGTCAGTAACATGTCCATATATAAAATGAAATATTAAACATAAGCTACAGAAATAATATATATATATATATATATATATATATATATATATATATATACAAATTTTGAAAAATAAACTATGTACAAAATTTACAAAATTGAACTATATACAAAAAAATAAACTATGTACATGAAATAAATAAATTTAAAGTACATAGGATAGGATTTAGAGAATATGATACAACAGATGTCCTATGGACATCAGACGACTTCGTTGAAGAAGAGTTTGAGAAGTTGACCATTTATTGGTAGTGGCAACTTCTCACCGTCCAATCTGCTTAGGAAAAAAGAAATGTTTCCAGCTACATTCTGGATAATATATGGCCCTACCCATAGACAGTCAAAATTGTCGTGGCTTCCTGGATTCTCTCTCCGTTTGTCCCATAGAAGGATTGTATCACCTGCCTGGAATTCCCTTTATCTTGAGGACTTATCAAAAGTCTTCTTTATTTTTTCCTGATTTTTTATACTTTGATCAAGGGATTTCCTTTTATTTTCATCCAATTCAATTATTTGATCAATCCTATTCTGATGAAAATCTTCATCTAAGACATACTTCTGGACAAACTGATACACTGGAAGCTTCAGATGAACTGGAAAAGTGACAACAAGACCATAAACCAACTCAAATGAACTCTTTCTTGTTGAACTCTTCTTTGTGATCCTGTCAGCCCAAAGTGCAAACTTGATCTTATCATCCCATGACCTCTTGTTATCCCCAACAGTTTTCTTAAGGATTGTCATTAAGTTCTTGTTGCTAGACTCAGCAAGGCCGTTGCCTTGGGGATAGTAATTTGATGAGTGGGATAATATAATGCCATATTTAAAACATAATGAGGATAGTTCCATGGAACTAAAGGCCTTGGCATTATCAGTAGTTATTTTTGATGGCACACCAAATCTAGTGATAATTTTGTCTTCAAGAAAGTCCATGACCACTTTATCGGTTGTTGACTTGGTGGGTATAGCCTCTACCCACTTTGTAAAGTAATCAGTTATCGTGATTATCCAAGTATATCCATTACTTGAATGATCTTTGAATTGACCAATGAAATCAATCCCCCACTGCTAAAAAGGGGCTTCCACAACTACTGGTTGTAATGGTAAGGCTGCTAGCTTCTGCTTCCCAGTAAACAACTAACACTGCTGACAACCCCTAACCATTTTGTGCACATCTGAAAATATAGTAGGCCAATAGTAACCTACTCTGAGGATTTTGTGGGTAGTGGTTTTGGCTGCAAAATGCCCACCACAAAATCCTAAATGAAAATCAACCAAGAGTCTTTTGGACTCAAGATCATCAACACATCTATGTATTACCCCATTGGGGTTCCTCCACCCCAATCCATCCTGAATAATACAATACTTAGCTGCCTTTAATCTCAATGCTCTTCTTTTGTGACCAATTAAGTGACTAGGGCATGTGAGATTAGAAAGGAAGAAAATGATATCAGCATACCATTCATGTTGTTCTAACTTTTGAAGTTCTGGAGATAAAGCTGGCCTAGATTGGCTGTTTTGACAGACTAGGTTCAAAGCTTGTTCATTACTTTTAGTTAGCATTTAAGCTAATCCTTGACCTTTGATTAATTTGGTGGCTTTTATCTCTAGATCATACTCTTGTATTTTCGAAACCCACTTTCCTCTGACCCCCAAGCAGTCTTGTTGTCCAAGGATATCTTTTACCGCCGGGTGAGGTACATACCCGACAACTCTTAAAAATTCTTAAGGGACTTGAACAAATCATATGCTTGCTTTTCCATAGTTGTATAATTAAGCTCTGAATTCTGCAATGCCTTTCTCATGAAAGCAATGGGTTGCTCCTGACTTTCGTCATTCTTTTGGAGCAACACCCCTGCTATAGTATCCTCAGAAGCAAAAGAGAAGATTTGAAAGTCTTTAGCATAGTTTGGACTAATTAGTACAAGAGATTTACTAATTGCGTCCTTAATACTTTTGAATGCTCTTCTTCCTTCTTCTGTCCATTCAAACTTGACATCTTTCTTTAAAAGTCTCTGAATAGGTTTCATAGTTTCGGCCAAGTTTGGGATGAACCTTCTTACAAAGTTAATTTGACCGAGGAAGGATTGCAAGGCTTTCTTGGTTTGGGGTAAAGGGACTTGTTGTATGGCTTGCACCCTTTCTAGGTCCATTTTCACCCCATCTTTTGTTATGATATGACCCAACAATTTACTTTCATCAACTCCTAAGATTGACTTGGCCGCATTTAAGGAGATGCCATACTTTTGACATCTTTTAAACACTTGTATGAGGTGACTTATATGATCAAATCTTTCTTTTGAAAACATATTCAAATCATCCTGGTATATCTCGATGATCTTTCCCATCAACATGTGGAAAGAAAAATCCATGTCTCTCTGAAATGTGGCCCCTGCATTTAATAATCCAAAGGGCATTCTAAGGTACTCAAAGGTGCCCCATGGTGTGGTGAAAGTTGTCTTATTTTGATCCTCTTTCCTCACCAACACTTGATTGTATCCAGAGAAACCATCTAACATAGACATTATTTTTAACCCAGTAACTCTTTGCAATAGAGTTTCCATGTTGGGCAAGGGGTAATTATCTTTAATGCATGAAAGATTTAGATTTCTAAAATCTATACATAGTCTTATTCCCCCATTTTTCTTTCTAACTACTACCAAGTTAGAACACCATGAATAATGCCTTGTTGGGGCAATGATGCTAGCATCCAACATCTTTTTGAGTTCTGCTTGAACCAAAGGTGCCAACTTAGGATTTATTCGCCTAAGTTTTTGCTGGAAAGGCTTTGTGTCTTCTTTGAGTGGGATAGTATGTTGAAATACATCATCTTTATAAGCTTTGAGTTCATCATATGTAAACACAAATACATCCCTATGTAATGTCCCCATTTTGGGACATTATAACATTACAACATTTCAGAGTGTTATGCCTACTCAAGTAGCCAGATAGGGGTGACAGAGAGTTCGGTAGATATTGAGGGGTTTATTTGGGCCTGACTTGTATCGTTCATCATCAGGATCCATTCCGCACCGCTGGGCTTTGGTTCCGTTGCATTCCGACGATTTTCGTAATTTTGAGTTATTATGGGTCATATCTTGATTAAATTCACTAAGAAGGTCATAATGGGCATATTACTTGGAGAAACCTCTTAGTGTAATAGCTCATCAGAATTGGGAGGAAGAGTATTACAAGATAAGATGATGAGAAGTGACTTTCAGTGGCCGGAGAAGCCATCAAGATGGATAAATCACTTTTTAGAGGCAAAATGGTTAATTAATTAAATAATTAAGTGATATAATCAAGCAATAATAAAATAAAGTAAAAGCCACTTGGAGGGAAAAGGTCAACAATGAATTAGGTTTTCGGGAAGCTATAAAGGAAGGGTAAAGAAACCTAATTCATTATGCATTGTTATGATTTGATGTTGAGCATTCCCAGAGGAGGAGGAGAGCCGACCTTACTATTTTGTGGATTTCTGGAGGAAACCACCACCATTGATTGGTTTCAGTGTTGAGAGACACACCCTAGCCCATCAGAGATACCATCCAGGTATTTCACCGTACTTTTCAAGAGTATCCATTGCAGAGTGTGCAGCTCAGCCAGTGAGGACGCAAATCAGTTTGAGGGTTTGGAGAGCTGCACGAGATCCGTACCTAGATTGTAGTTTCCTTCCAACCCATTTGAGATCCATCCAGGGTGCTTCTATTGAGCCATCTATCATTATATTCTGACGGTGGAATCTTGCATATCAATTCATTCAACCATTTAGGGCGCAACTCTTCGAGATATATATTTGGTGTTGCATGCAGAGTATCAGAGCAGATCCGGACAAATCCTTCCGACCCATTTCCTTATTTGTTGAGACAATCGTTTTGAGCCATATAGCAGTAGATTCCATTGGTGGAATCCTTTGGGGCACATCTAGTGCTCCCGGAGGTGCGCAAACCCCCCTGGGGTCCAGATCCAGTGCTTCGGAGATCGGATTCAATATCCGGCACTCACCCATTTCATTCTAGAGGCCACAACGCTTCTTTTGGAGCAGTTTCTAGCATATTCTGACAGTCTAAAATTTCGGACGAGTTTTCCAGCTGGTAGCGGTTACCGTACTTCACCGAAAATTGCATATTTTCATCGATCTATCTGTGCATGCATCAGATCTGCTATCTTATTCTGATCACAGGTATTTTTATGTTATTTGATTGTATTCCAGTACTGATCCATGAGATCTGGCTGACGTTTATATTCTATATTCCCAGTAGGCTATTGTATTTCCATGCTTGAACCGTATAATACATGATATTGGGCAGTTGATGTTCTTTACTTCTGCATGCATCCTTTATATGATGTTTAAACCATAAATATGCAACATGCAGATGCAATAACCAACATGCACATACAATAACCCACATGCACATGCAATAACCATCAAGATCTCAAACATACAACTAAAACGCATCCAGAAACCCCCAGTGTATCAAATCTGCAAGACAAAATAATAGATCAGTAGCAAATATCTTGATCAGTGGGATCAGGGATATTTCAGTGGTATAAGAGATTTAGTACTACCAGCGTGTGACTAAAGTCGATGAGTTCAACGGGTGACCCAGAAGGCAGAGAGGATGCTAGGAGATAGATATGAGCGACCATAGGGCACTGGTAAGGCCCCCATGGAACCGGAGGCAACCTTCATGTAGGTTATCAGTGATATGTTAGCTAGTCAACGGATTATGTCTCAGTCCTTGGCTCAGGTGGCTGAGAGATTGGATATGGTGGACATTCCGAGCACACAAGCCCCACGTGCATCACAGGGGAACTCGGGGGCAGGCAGTAGACCCCAAACACCTACTCACACATACACATCTTCGAGTAGGATTCCTAGACCATGGTTCTCTAGTTTTCAGAGGGCACCACCAC
>JASDQU010100600.1:365362-380069 GCA_032191745.1 Picea mariana | reverse complement strand
TATCTTAATACAAAAAATCACAGTTTCCTTTTGTTACTGTAATCAGATTTTCATCTATCATATTTCTGTATTCTGTTTAGATCAGTTCAGCTTATGCTCATGATTCGAATGGAAGAACTTCTCATTGCTTAGTGTGACCCTGCATTACTTATGTATTTGGTTGTATAAACCCTACGTTCTAATGTATTTGGTTGTCTAAGCTATATTCTTCACACCTCTTTTGTTATCTAGCCTCTGATTTACAGTTCCTGAAAGCACTGGTTCATTTAGTTATCTGATAAATAATCTTTTCATTGCACTATCTTAGTATCCCATTGATCCACCTACTGAAAACAATCCATTTCTTAAGTTACCAGGCATACTTAGTTTACAACCCTAAGTAGTTTCCTGGAGAGTTAACAGAGCCAATAATCCATTGACAGAGGGTGAGTTTCTCCAAAGTTATTTATGTGGTTAGAGCTTCTTGATTGCCCCACAAAGTTTTTTGTTGGATGGAGACCTTGCTCATTAATTTGACAAAATATTGGACAAGTGGACTCTTCTTGAAAGTCCTCACATGCTCTACGAAAGGGTGGTATGTCCTCATTTACCACATTATTAGATTCTAACTGATTTGGTGGCCTTTGTTCTTGTTGAGGAGTTTTCTTCTACCATCTTTCATTACCAGGCCTCGGTTGGAATCTGTTATTCTGATTTTGGGACATCTCCATGGCTATCAACCTATTCTGCAATGCACTAAGTTGGGTAGCATGAGTGGCTTCCATTCTTTTAACCATCTCTATTATGGCATTTAAAGGGTCATAGGATGGATCTTTATTGTCTGGAATTGCTGCTTTCTCTTTAGGATCTGACTGTCTTGAAGAATTGCCTCTTGTGAATCCTGGAAGGTTCGACTTTCCTGATGCTTGCATGTTTTTATCAATCTTAATAATGGTTTCTTGAGCTATTTTGAGGTCGGTGGGTTCTTTATCTCTTAGTTGATATCTCATTTCACCACCGAATGCCTCAATATAGTAGATCAAGATAACACTCCCAGGAGGTTTGATGTCTTTGTGCATGCTTGAAACTAGTTCGTTGAACTCGTCCATGGTTTCATTTTCATTTTTCTTCATTGTGTTGAGGGCCGCCAAAAGATGATGGTGATCTCTTTTCTCCCCCCACTTTTCAGTAAAGGCATCTATGAGATCCTTCAATGTTTTGAAGATGGTATCCGGCTTGTCTTCATACCAGTCTGAAGCATCATCTTTTAAGGAAAGAACAAATAACTTCATTTTTACATCTTCATAATTGTGTGCACCACACCATTTATTTATACATATCATGAAAGACCTGACATGCATCTTAGATGAAATAGCATTATTGCCTTGAAAACTAGGAAGTTTTTCAATTGCCTTTTCAGGAATAGCATGTGGATAATTGTTTATTGCACTAAAATCACATGGAGCATATATGGCCATTTCTGAAGTAAAACTACTGCTAGAAAAAAGCAAGTGGATATCAGAAATGGACTATGTTCCTAAATGACTAAGTACTCTATGAAAAGAGGCTTTAGCTAACCTCCTTCGATAAACCTTCTCAGGTTCACGAATGAAGTTAAAAATGCCTTCTGAATTCCTCCTTGTAGAATACCTTGTTAAATTGTAATTAAGTGGAGTTGCCAGATGTGTAAGTATATTTTTGATAAACTACAAGCATAAAAAACTAAGTAAAAACAAGGAAAAACAAGTCGTGTTCCGCGAATAGAAAGATTTATCCCCAGCAACGGCGCCAAAATGTTGTCGCATTATACACACCTAGGAGATGTGGAAGAAATCTTCAATCCACTCGGTATGTCTTTGGGGGCAAGTGAGAGTTAAGGTGTTGTCACCTAATCCTCAACACCTCTGTCTAGGCCAACTCCTAGCGAAGCCAAGGGGTGTAGTCCCTAACAAAAATACTATGGCTTGAACTAAGCTAAGTACAAGAAATTAAATCTAGGAGTTTATTATTCATTCAACAATCAACCATAAATTGAAATACACATAAACTAATTATTCATCCACGATATAGCATCAAGCATATACTTGCATAAAAGGATACTCAGGTACGTTTCTTAGATGCAAGTAATATTAAAATTGCTTCAAAAAAAGATATCAAATAATGTAAAGTGAAGCATGTGGCTTTGCTGAGTGTAAGATGAGACCAGTGCCTTAAAGTGAATCATGGGCAATGTAGTTCGTGGGTTTTATTAGGATAAATTGATGTTGAGTTAATGAAATGGTTTGGGCCTCTTTGGAGGTTAGCTCTTTGTTTGGAAACTTGCGGAGAGTTTATCGAAACCCAATGGTCTCACCAGTAAACTCACTCAAAGTGTTGGATGTCCAAAATGGGTGGGAAGCCAAGTCCCGAGAGGTCCCACCTTACTTCGCAAGTCACTTCAAGGCATTTTACCGTGCATTAAACTAACTACTTTAGAGATTGTCTTAATTAATCTATCAACCACTGACCAACACAGCGTGTATGAAACTTACTTCCAATAGATCGAGACTAGCTCACAACTGGAAGGGTCAGGAACCACACTGAGAGCTGAGGGGAATTTGTTTATTTTTAAACAAAAGTAAAATACTGAAATTGAAATATGAGACTAATTACTAATCCACAATGACCAGGCCTCTTTCGAGGAGCTGAGGGGATGGTTTATTTGCCAACTTGAAATTGCAAGAAATAAAGTTAATCTAGCAATTAGTGTTCTACTTTTCAAAAGGAAATCTAATCTAAGTTGTTGTGTAGTGCTTTGAGACTTATAAGATTTGATTCCTTTACCTACTCCTTAGATCATGAGATAAATTTAGACTTTAAGCAAAGGGAACTATGTACAAAACTGAGACAAGCACAACCACATCGGTTCCCCCCTCGAGGGGAAAACAGGAAGAGTGAAGCCTCCTTAGCTTCACTTATTTTATTTATATGATTTACAATTTTTCCTTTCTTATTTTCTGGGAGACTTGTGAGTCTTATAGCTTTGGGCTCACAAGTGTTACAATTTTTTGGGAAAAGGGTCTTCAAAGGTTCACTTTGAAAGTCGAAACTGCTCCAACCTTAGTCAAAACGGGCAAAAACTCTTCCTGTTTATTCAATGACCTGATAGTAAACAACAAGTGAATTAGACCAACTTCACCTCAAATATATTAAAAAATGTATTTGAAATTGGTCAGAAAATCTATTCAAAATCTCCTAAAAATTTCTAAGTAAAAAATGGAAAATTTTGTGACTTTTTTACTAGTTTTGTGAGGCTAAAGAGAGGCTCTATTGGTTGCTTTTGTTTGTTATCATAGGAAAGCCAATAAGATTTACCCAATAGCCTTATCTAAACGATAAAACACACTTTATTCTTTTGCCAAAACAGATTTGAAATAAAGATAAGCAAAAGATAAAATTTATTCCTAGATCTAGCCTTTAAAACATAAATGAACTTTTCCTAGATCTAGACGGTGATGCATGCAAATAATATTTGATTAAATATAACTTTTAAATGATCTATATTTTCATACAAAACAAAAATGTAACGTTGAAGAAGAAATTTAATTAAAGGAGAGAAAGAGATTGAGAGGATCTTCTCTTTGCACTTGAATCTTGGGCTATGGGGTCCTTGATCAATGAAAGTGGGAAAAGCTTTGTCTCTTGAAGAAGTTGAGGGATGGATCTCTGTAATGATCCCAAGCCAATTTTTTGCTTGAAACCACTAACTTCCACTGATGTGTTTATTGTTTATTTGATGTGTAGGTGGCTATGGTTGTTTCGGCCGTACGTTTTGTTTCATTATTCAGACAAGGTTCATATAAGATCTACTCAATACATTCAAGATCACAACAATACTCAATATATGGAAAACACAAGCATAGATCTGACCTTTATTATGAAAAATCATGAACCTGATACAAAGAGAGCATATCTGGAATAATCCTCAGATGGCTCCAATACAATGGGAAGACCCAAGGTGCCAACAACAAGTGAACGCCCAACCCCCCTGGGATACTGGTACGTCCTGCTGAGTGATAAGGGACCAATATTTAGGCCCAATTGAAGGATATGTCCAAAACGTGCCAAACTCCACCCAAAATGTAGATCGGGATCAGAGAAACCCCTCCCGGAAGTCTGAAGCTCAAATACTCAATCCTCCTCCTCCAATGGCTGAATCCCTAATACAAATTGTGCCCTCCTAAAGCCCTAAATAGCTCAATAATTTGTTTTGTAGGAAGGACACATCCAAAACATCTAAAACTCTCTAGGATGATAGATCAGGCTGAGATGACCCCTTATGAGAAGTTTCAGGTCCAGATTCCAGGTAGAACTCCCTAGATCTGAGAAATACTGAATCACAAGACGTCCCCCTTGCCTCAAGGCCACCCCAATCTGTAACTGAAGATATGTTGGTGATAACTCTTCAAGAAACCCTCCAAAATGTTGGTCAAGGACCTGCAAATAGAACTCAAGTGTCGGAATACCTCCAAGCTCTTCTTATTGGCTGAATCGAACTCTTCCTCAAGATATGGTGCGCCCCTGCTAAAAATCCCTGAACAATACGGCCTTGTTGCTTTCCTGAATCGATGGGTGGATCTGTGATGAGTGTAGAATGGTGTGGGTGGATTATTTCATCCCTAAGACCAAGACTGGAAACAAGGTGAGTGGTTCTTTCACCACTGAGTTGTTCACAAGGGTTTGTAACAACAAAACCCCCAAACTGAATGCTCAAGAGAAATAACAAGCAATTACCAAAATCCAGAATGCCCAAGAAGTACGCCCTAGCCTTCTATTTATACTTTTGCTTCTATTTTCCTATTGAGTTAAATTAACTCCTAGAGTTAGCCTTGACTCAACCTCCAGCCTTTCTATTTCTTCATTGAGTTATCTTTTAACTATTTTTTCACCTTTTAATCAAGTCAACTTAAGAATATAACCTTAGTTTAGTTGACCTTTCCCCTCAGTGTGAGACTATGGCCTAGTGGGGACACCTAGACCACTAAGTCTTCCAAACCTCTTCATCAAGAGGTGGGGGACATTACAATCTCATATCCCACTCTACTTCAAGCTTGAGTAACCTGTTCGATCTTTCAACCCTTGCAAACACTTGTTAGAACAATACTTTCCTACAAAGAAACTTGAAGACACATGTTAGTTCATTCGAAAAAACATACATCTTTAAAAATTTTGAATATAATAAAATAGTAGGATCCAAACAATAACCAAATTGAGTAAATCCTACCCTACTATGTCACAACACACCTTCAAAGGATGCAAAATAAAGTAGATATGCAAAAATTTTGGATCCAATACAAAGTTACCTCAAGATTGGGCACAATTATCCAAGCATCCACACATCACCACAAAGACCAATTGACCTCCAAAATATTTTATTCACAATCCAAGAGTATTACAAAATATACAATAGCGTTACAATAGCATCAATCCCAAGCTCCAACTAACTAAGAAAATGGGAGAATGCTTCATTATATAAGCAATGGGTGGAGTTCCCAATGAAGGAGGGTGCACCAAGTGGAGAGGGAGGGCGCACCAAGTGGAATAGGAGAGCAGCCAAGTGTTGAGGTAATGGCTTCCACCTCTCCATCAACCTAAAATTTTTCCAAGTGTAAATGGATAGGAGGGTGTGGGTGCGCCACCTCTCAAGAGGTTGGCCGCCCCATATGGGAATGCGCCACCTCTCAAGAGGGGCGCACCTCCTTATTGGCATGTGCTCAAATCCAAATTAAATCATGCCCACTTTATTGCTTTGACCAATGGGAGTCTTCTACTAGTTTCCACATAGCCTTTTGGAGTTCCATTTGTCTCCAACATGTCCCCACATGTTTCCTTGATTGTTGCTTTTGCTGATTTGTTTTGATTTTATTTTGACTTTTTTGGGTTTTATGAGCAAAAATGATTTTTAAGTGATTAATATCACTATTTTTTCTCAACCAAGTTGGTACTTAGGTAATATGGGTGCTCTAGGTCCAAAAATGAGCACCCCCATGGAATATTAAGTCCCCTAGTACCACTTTTTTAATACATCTTTATTTTTGAATTAAAAATTGTCGAATTCTGGCAAATTTTTAATTAACTGAAAATTTTTACAAAACTTAAGGTGGACTTAGTACATTTCCATAAGACTCTAGGAGTATGTTTAGCATGGTAATATACATCATACACTAGGCTTATATTCATGCTAAAGTCTAACCATGGGCATATACTCCAGCTCTGGAGGAATTGAGTGAAAAAACTCATAAATTATAAATTGCCTGAAAACGACAAAATATAATTAGTAAGTAAAAAAAACACTCCAGAGTATAACTCATGCTCAGGACTTAAGGTGGTTAAGACATTTTACAATTTCATCATGCAACATCTCTTATTACAATTTTTTATGGAAATGTAAAAAAGGAAAAAGGTTGGTCTTTATGACCGGCTGAACTTCTGAACTCTGAATTTTGAACAATACTGTTCAAACTTTGGCGTCTCGCTGGAAGTCCATCCTAGTGAAAATTTGATGGATAACAGGTGACACTGCCGATATCTGGTCACCACACCAAGGAAGTGGCCTCCAACTCACCCTATTCTACATTGAAAGAAAATACAAAGAAATAAAGATAAACGACAAATGATGGGGTTGGAAAAAATGCATTATGTACGAAGGTGCGGCACACCCTCCACAAAGACACCCATAAATGATATACTATGGACCCTTGCATATCATGAACCCCATCCATTCCAGTTCATATCAATGAGATAGCTTTGTTCCTAGACTTAGGGGGGTTTGATCCATTGAAAATAAGTACCATGCCAAGCCTCCCACAACCAAACTTGGAAAACGTCTAGTTTCTTAAGCACATGTTTGTATGATGTAGTCTTATTATACATGCTTTAATGGCTCTTTTATTGAATTGATTCACTCATCATCATGCTTTGACTTGAGATCCTTGGATGGCATATCCATTTGTCTTGCAGGTACAGGTTGGTGGCCAGTTTTGGAAGAACAAGTGTAGCTTGGGCTTACATGAGGGCAAGCATCCCATAGGATGGATGACATAGGCCCACATGCCATACGACAGAGGGATTATTTCGAAGGCCTGGGAGACAGCTGGATAGACATATCCCACCCTTTGCATGCCAAATGACTTGCCTAAAAGGGGAAAAACATCAGCCCCTAGGGGCTTGATGTCACATTTTAGGGGCATTTGGTGGTTGATGATGAATCAGAGCATGACACAGGGAATTTTGAGGTGGAGAAGCTCCAGATGATTGCCACATGGCCTTTTGAGGCCCTACTTTGCAGCCCAGCTCCAACGACTTGCTCAATTTTCCAAACTGTTGTCCTTCAAGGGATGACATCACCTTTGTTTTAGGGTTTTCTTTGTGCAAAAGTGAAATTAAAGAGAATTTTGAAATATTATCTTTGTAAAGGGGCAAGATTAGGGTTGTTGACCTCTAGTCTTGTGGTTTACCCTAGTATTATGTGGAGAAACTATTTTGTAAACTTTTTGTACAAATAGAGAACACAAAATCTCATTTTAAAGACATAACTCTCCATTGTGAGAGGCTATTGGACTGAAATTTTCGCTCTCTTTGGCTAGATCTCTCTCTTGTGCTATGCTTTATGGCTATGTCTTGGTTATGGTTGATGGATATGGTGCGCTAGCCTTGGAAGGCTTTCTTCATTGCTTTTTTGGTGGTTAGTCTAGCTTTCATTGCCTTTGAATGCTTGGAGGTGCCATTTATTTCATTTTATTATCAATTGTACAAGTTAAAGGTTCTATTTGCTCAAGCCAAGTAGGGAGTATAAGGGAATACATCCCTACTTGTGTTTCCACCATTGTATTGCTAAGGGAATATTGCTTCATAAGGGTTTACTAAGAGGAGTATAATTACATACACCCTCCTAGTTTGAAACCCTAGCTAAGAGAAGATTTCCTTGGGAAGTAAAAGGGTTTACACCCCCAAGGAAGTAGCCTATCTAGATTTTTCACATTCTCTTGACTCCATTAACCCTTTTTTAAAGGCACGAGTCATTTACTTATTGCATGGGTGAAATAAATTGTTGCCTTGGTAAACGTATAAATTTTAAGTTTTGAAGTTGTCTCTTTTGGATAATGATATTGATGCCTTGGGGATTCTTCCTCCCTTAGGGCATCCTCTTTCTTCCAGAAATTCTTATTGCTGTAGTAAAAATAACCATAGACCAACCCTCTAACTTTGCTAGTTTAACCTACTAACCTAGGAGCATCTATAGGGCTAGCTTTTGGCACTTTTTGATGGTCAGATTTGTTGTTGTGCTTCATTGAATGCTACAGCCATAAGGTTAATATATTGCTGCATAAATTTACTTTTATGACAACCATATTTATTTAGTCTTGAAGTGTTATTTTCGGTCCACATTGGTTACTAGTTTTATTGCTGACATTGCTAACTAATATAGAAATTTTACTTGCTCATTTGGATGTAATCTATTGTTGATATAACTTCTGCAAAATAGGGACAACAAGCTTGACTTGTTGATCTACTTGATATATTGCCTTGCATTTTGATTTTTCTTGTGTCTCGGGCAGGTACAGGTACACCGACAACTATCTCTTTACTTGATATCCATTTACCTCTTTTCACTTACCATTTTCAACCAATAATTTCTTCCACCACTTGACCTTCTGGGGGGCTTCTCCTTACACTTCCCTTCATCCCTCTCTTTTCCCCTAGGGTTACCGAGATCACCTCACTAGAGTGACCTAGTCACCCTTGAAGTGCGGACCTACATCGAGGTGACATTGGGTGTAGGAATCCCAAGTTGTAGCACTTGCTTTTGTGGTTGGGTCAGGATTTTCCCAACCTACAACTTGTGTTATAACAGGAAGTTGCAATAAAAAAGGATGTCAAGAAATCGCAGGTCATTGGTGATTTAAAACTGGTAATAGATTGGGCACGACACAAGGCTACAATATCAGATGTCAGGATTGCTCCTTTTCTCTGGGACATTAAATTGGCTTATAAATCTTTTGAATGGTTGTCCTTCAGCCATTTCTTGCGGGAGTTAAATGGTAAAGTTGACGAACTTTCCAAGGAAGCTCTGTCTTTGCCTCTAGGGGCTTTTGGTCTTTATGAATTCATAGATGGAGAAGAGATTGGCCATAGAATTTCATTTTTAGAAAAATATGTGTTGTACAGACAATTAAAAGATAGACTATGGACTAGCAAGGTGTAAAGTGAATAAAATATTGAACCTTTTTGTATGTAAACAGAGGACTGAAATAAGCTTTTTGCTTAGTAGTTAGTGGTTTTTTAGAATGATTTTTGGATGTATAAGAGGTCACCGAAAGGGACTAGAAAATGTATATTCACCCCCCATTAATATAATAGATTTTTTTCTTCATATATATATAAAATCTTCTACATGCTAATGGTATATTCATTTTAAAATTCTTTTCAAGAAGAACTTTCTCTTGTTGACCTAGACCATGTTAGTTTTGTTAGAAAAATTCATATATTCTCCTTAAAATTCTATTCATGAAGACATTTCTCTTGTTGATCTAGACCGGGTTAGTTTTGTTAGAAAAAATCATATATGGTTCTTAAAAGAACTATCTCCACAATAGAAATTGCCACATATCTACACCCAATATATAGTGTAAGAATCATACCTCTAATTGATGAATGATTGTTAATAATGTGATCCTAGAAATTTTGGGTCCTTTCTTTTGTGAATACATGTTGAAAATTCTAAAGCCAAGATTTTGAAAAGTCGGCACATCTAGTTGTGGTACATTTATGTCTCTCCAATCCATATCCATATCAATAGGATTTTCCTCCAATGAAACTATCCAACACTGTGTAGTAGAGAACCCCATGTAGTGGTTATTTGAATCATCTCTATAGACCTTAGTGTATGGATATTCTTTTATAACTCTTTTATCCTTCTTTCAATATTGGTATCATGCTTTCTTAAGCACGTGTGCCATATACATATCAATTAAAAAAGTATAGGTACAACTCTATCTATTTTAACCAAGGAAAGCAAATAATTCATAGACATCATTCTCTAACCACTTGTAAGATTGTTACTCATATCAATAACAACCAACTCACAACAAAGAGGTTGAAGAAAATTATTATTGCTCGTTGTTGTTAGAAAAGATGATGGATAACAACATGAACATAATTTCCATTATCTTCACATTCGACTACACCACCAATTACCCTTTTTCTAATATAGAGAGCAAATATAGCTCTTGTAACATTAAGCAATTTAGGCCCACTATCATGTTCCTATGTATTCCTTTTCTTCCATGTTGTGTTTGAATGTTTTCACCACTCATATTAGCACATATCCATGTGAAATGATTGGTTCAATTTGATAGACCTAAATAACTTTATTTTTAGATACAAGATTATCTTTAAATAGTAGTTGTCATAATGTATAGATAAATTATCATGGATCAAAATTACTTGTGTATCGCACCCGACCTGGGCCACACCAACCCAACTCTCAACTCTTCAAACTCTCCATCAATGGGAAAATTCCATGATCATCCTCACCATAAAATTTCCCTCATAATCATTGTCTTTGATTATAAGCATGCTTTGGTACTAATTGAAAAGATAAAGTACAAGAAAATTGAGATGTGGAAAAAAAAAGACCTAAAGCCAAATCAATCTTGTAAAAACATAATATAGTACATGACCTAAAGCCAAATCAATCTTGTAAACACATAATAGAGTACATAATATAGTACATTCCCTAATAACAACCTTATAAGGATATAACTCCAGCACATAACAATGTACATAACTCCTAGGACAAAGATTGTATCCCAAGTTGTAAGTAAAGGTGGTAGAAGTTGCATTGATTAAATTGAGTCCAAATTTGAAAAATAATAAGTTTGGGGAGGTTGGGGTATCAAAATGATTAGGTAGGTATTTGGTGTTTGAAAACATATTGGTGGAAGTTGATCGGATTAGGTCCTAGATAGATGTTGGGGGAGGTTATGATCACACCCCTATACTACTATAACATGGTAGCCAATTCAAATTTAACCCAAGCTAACTTGAAGAGGAGGATTTCTAGAATATGGTCATTAGAGATTGGAAGCATTCAGATGAAAATGTGAGAGAATCAACTTGTTTTAGTTTATAGCCACTCTGAAGAGGATAAAGGAGGTGGTGATAGCATGGGTAGTAGACATACATAAAAATATAGATAAGGATTTGAAGGAAGTATAATGAGAGATTTCAAAACTGTAAGAGATGAATGAAGAGGGGATATTTAGGGGAGAAGAAATGTAGAGGGTTAAGGATCTAGAGGTGAACTCTATCAAAGATCACTTGATACCCTACATATCCAATCTTGAATCATCCAAGAAGATGTATGATGCCCTAACTAACCTTTTTGCAGTAATAAATATTGGATAAGTGATGAGTTTGAAGGATGAGCTTCGTGACACAAAGATGACTAAGGATGACATTGTAGCCTCATACTTTGTGAGGATTTATTAGTTAAGAGATCAACTACAAGCTATTGAAGAAGTTATTCTAGAAAAGGAAATTGTGAATATATCACTTAATGTTCTTTCTAGATCATGGGATGCATTTGTTGCAAGCATGAATACAAGAAATGAGTTTCCAATGCTGGAACAACTTTAGACCTGTTGTGCACAAGAAGAGACAAGGATAAACTATAAAGGAAGATCTCAAAAGGAAGAGGATGCTCAAGCCTATGCAACAAAGTTCAAGAGACATAAATCTAAGAAAAGATTTGACTCAAGAAATAAATTCAATCATAAGAAAGATATGTCAAAGGTACAATGTTTTGGATGCCATGAATATGGCCACTACAAAATGAATTTTCCTAAACTAGCAAAGAAGAGAAAGGAAAGAAATCATGCATCAGCTGCCAATGATGAAGAACCTTAAAAGAAAACCAAGCATGAAGAAACATATTTCTTCTACTACTTCGTTCTTATAGGATCTTTTGAAGACAACATGTGGTTGATCGATAGTGGAGCTTCAATACATATGACAGGTGATTGCATAACTCTCTCAAGCATGAAGGAAAAGGAAACATCTCATAAAGTGGATCTTGGAGACAAGAACTCTTATGTAGTCAAGGGAATTGGAAAAGCTTCTATCAAAATGGAATCAGGTAACAATGTTCATCTTAGAAATGTTTTATATGTTCCTGGTTTGAAAAAGAATTTATTATCGATTTCTTGCTTGGAAGACAAAGGAGATAGAATAGCCTTTGTCGATGGAAAAATTATTGTATGGTCTAAAGATTTGAAAATAGAAGATGCTAGAGTCATTGAGATTTGTGATGGAAGATTGTATAAACTCCTAGGTCAGAATGCCCAACCTCTTGTACATGATGAAATCAATCCTAGTGAGTTATGGCATAGAAGGTATGATCACCTTCATTATCAAGCATTGCCATCTCTAAAATAGATGGTTGTAGGTATACCAGAACTACAATCGATACACGAAGGTGTTTACAGAGGAGGTGCACTTGGGAAGAATATTAAGAAGCCATTCCCAAGTAGTGAGAATAGATCCAAGGAGATGTTGGATCTGATACACTCATATGTATGTGGTCCTATACCAATGAAGTCTCTAGGAGGTTCTCTTTACTATGTGACGTTCATAGATGACTTCTCAAGAAATACCTGAATGTATCTGTTAAAGATGAAAGATGCAGTATTTGGCAAGTTCCAATATTTCAAAGCTAAGGTGGAAAACTTAACAGATAAGAATATCAAGACACTAAGATGTGATAATGGAGGAGAATACACCTCCAAGGAGCTCTTTGCCTTTTATAAAGCAGTGGGGATTAGGAGGGAGCTAATTATCCCACAAAATCCTCAAAAGAATGGTGTGGCATAAAAAAAGAACCGATCCATTGAAGAATCTGTTAAGGCAATGATGAATGACCATAATCTATCCATGTTTCTATGGGTAGAATCATCTATGAAAACTATATATATTCATAATAGAAGTCCTCATCGTATATTGAATAAGCCAAGTGTGGAACACTTAAGGATCTTTGGTTGTCCTGTCTATATCTATGTTCCCAAGGACAAAAAGAAGAAGTTGGAACCTTCAGGAAAGAAGGGCATATTTGTTGGGTATAGTGAGACATCAAAAGCTTACATAATCAATGTCCCAGGACAACATAAGGTTGAAATCAACAAGGACATGACTTTTGATGAGAATATTGCCTTCAGGAAATCTGTATAAGATTCCATGGAGTCCAACAATGAAGAGGAACATGAAGAACCCAAGGAAGAGAGTATCTGTTCACCAGAACATCTCAGTAAAGAACCAGACCAACCAGTTGAACCTGTAGAACCAGTTGTTGTACCCAAGAATATAAAATGACCAACATGGATAGAATCCACCTTACAAGAAGAAAAAAGGCATAAATCTCCCAGTGGTATTTTCAGGGAAAGAAAGAGCCCCAAAAGATTCATTAGTTATGCGACACTCATGACAAGTCTTGTCAATGCAAAACCTTCCACCTTTGAAGAAGCAGTCAAGAAGAAAGAATGGAAGGAAGCTATGATGGAAGAATATCAATCCAACATGAAAAATGATGTATGGGGAATTGTGCCTAGACCTGAAGGAAAGTCTATAGTAACTTCAAAATGGGTTTACAAGATAAATCATGCAATAGATGGGAGTATCGATAAATACAAGGCAAGATTCGTGGCTAGAGGATTCTCCCAATAGGAGGGAGAAGACTATGAAGAGATGTTTGCTCCAGTTGCCAGATATACCTCTATTAGAGCCATCATATCTCTTGAAACATCCATGGGTTGGAGTTTACATCAAATGGATGTAAAGATTGCTTTTCTTAATGGATTAATTGAGGAAGAAGTATACATAGAGCAACCTCAAGGTTTTTGTTAAATTTTAAGCTATTATTAGGTTTCTTTTCAATTTACTAGATAATCGTAGCATAGATAGGATCACTGAGAGAAACAGAATCACAAGATACACAACATTTATCCTGGGAAACCCTCATGGTGAAGAAAACCCAACAAAAACTTTCTTAATATAGATAACCAATACAATGCCAAGACAATAAACCAAACACTAGAGAATATCCTCTCCCAAGTAATATGCCTCTCTCTCTTCCTTCTTATCCAACTGCAGCTACCAAACTTGCGCTCTGTATAATCGAATGAGTGAGTGAACAAATGAGTGGTTGGCTTCCTTTATTTATACAAACTGGAAAGCACTGAAAGCAGGGATGATTTTAAGGATGAAAATTTATTTTAAAATGTAGAAACCTTGGCGAATCTTACTAATCCTTCATATGTCAACTATAAATGATTGGCGATATTTTTGTAAAAATATTCAAATTTCTAAGGATTTTATATAGTTTTTATAAAATTTTGGCAATTTTTAATGTAACATAATTTTATCCTATAGAATTTGGGCGAATCATTTTTAAAATAGAGAATCTCATTTTTGGAAAAACCATGGAAAATTAGCCCATGAGAGAAATTTAGCCCCTAAAATCATCCCTGGCTGAAAGGAGGTGTCTCTTCACTGGCAGGGCCGACTTGTCTTTCTGGGTGGTTAGAACCACTTTAATTTCCCTGGGGGCTGACAAACTCAATTTGCATATTACAATTAGGGTTTGACTAATCCGCAAAAGGGGATTTGGTCATTTACAATGTCCAACATGATCAAT
>JASDQU010100600.1:285738-300677 GCA_032191745.1 Picea mariana | reverse complement strand
TTCATATTCTTTTCATCTTCAACCTTCTTAGTGTCACAAAGGTGACCCAATATTTCATCCCATGGCGTCTTAGGATTTGACCAACGTCGAGTTTTACTATGGAGCTCGTGAGAATTTGTTCATATCTTAGCAATGCTTATTTTTTTCTTTACACTTAGCAAAACAGATAGATAATTTTGATCTTCTAGATTAGGGTTGATTACATCTTTATAATAGCTTAATTTTCTTCTTTCCTCTAACTCTTTATCACACCACATTTTTTTCCTTAAATTTTGATTTGACTTTTTTTTTAATAATATCTTTATTCTGCAAAATGGTTTCTTCCATAATTCCCCAATAGTTTAGCCAAGACGATATAAATTGGAAAACATATCCCAAAATAGTATCTATAGTCCATATTCTTAATCTAAATAAATGTAAACCAATATAATAATAATAAATAATAATCTATTTTTAAGGTCACGGCCAAGCCAACACATCAAATTGGTGTATGAGACCCCCTTGTTTGTGGGACAAGGGACCCCCCTCCGCCCAACGATTTGACTGGTAAAGTCTACGAAGGTATACATACCCTAACCCCCTCTGGATTTGAACATGTGACCTCTTAAGAGGAAACACATGTTCTTAACGATTTGATTGGAACATATAAAATAAAATAATTTAATTTAATTAATAATTTTATCAATTAAAAAAACAACAATAATTTGGAAAACACATTTCAAAATAATATGTTTCCCATATTCTTAATTTAAATAAATGTAAACCAGTAAATAAAACAATTTAATTTAATTAATAATTTTATAAGTTAAAAAACATATTTAATGATTAAAAATATTTAATAAATAAATATTATTTATTTTTATTATTTTAATAAATATAAATAATAATAAAATCAATATTTTTATTTTTTTTAAGAAATACAATACAAAAACTTCAAAAGTACTTTCCCACATTTAATGGATGGTAAATCCGATAAATCTCAAGTGGAGACATGAAATGAGTTAAACATTTAAAATGTATATCATCCAAATAAATTTTGCTTTATATATTTTATTTATAAATTATATATATTAATTTTTTTAATATCAAAATTATTATTTTTTCAAATAAATTAAAATATATTTAAAAATTATTTTAATTAAATTAAAGTTATCAATTTATTATTAAAATTTTGAGTTCAATTTAGGAGTTTTATGGGTGGATTTGGCCAACATCGCCTTGATTATGAAGAAAAGAAAAATGTGGACACCTTAAGAACAACCTTATTCCATGGATGGTAAAGATGTTGGATTGGAAGAATAGTCAAACCTTCAAATTCAAATTAAGAAACATGGATTCATCTTGTCCCCAAATATATCAAACATTAAGAAGGGGATCATTCTAGACACTTATAAATCTCGAATTAAGATGGATTAACAAATATTAATATTATAATATATATTAAATTTTATAATATATTATGAAACCATTACATTACTTACTTTTAAGATCTTTTAATTAAAGTTAAGACAAATCCAAACAAAAGAAATTCAAATCAATATATAATTTTTAATGTATTAATATTATTAAATAATAAATATATTAATATATATTAAAATATTTGATTATATATATATAAATTTTGTATTGTTATTTTAATATGAACAACTCTTACCTTTAGTCACAACCAAAAACTATACACCTTATTTTGATGTGATCTATAAATAGTCCCAAAAAATAATTCGTTTTCACGACTTTCAAAAACATGCCCGCAAGTTTTTGGAACCGCGGTTGTGTATCCCTTTTTTGAGCCAGTAAGCGCTGGATTTTGCAAGATTTTAATTTCAATAGCTGAATATTTTTTCCTTAACATGCAATGCAATGTTCAACTATGCATTTGAGCTATGAGCTTGCCAAAGAGGTGAAGAATGTATACACCTCGGACTTCAAAGTACTTGAACTTTCTCAAAAGTCACTTCTGGGTGTTATGTTGCAGCAAACCAAACCCCAGAATATGGAGAACACCATCAACACAAGATGAAGAATGTTATTATAGAGATTTTGAGCAGGCTACCTCATAACAAAGTTCTTCAGTCATACGTGCAGGATAGTCTCAGGGTCTCCATGTACATTTTCAGGACCGACAATGAAGAGAACAGACTCGTTTGAGATCCGCAAGAAAACAACTACGTTCTCTTTGTTGTTGGTCGTCAAAATGTGCATGGTGACCCTAAGAATATCTGACACGTACGACTGAAGCACTTGATTGTGAGGTATCTTGCTGAAAATCTCTATAATAGCATTCTGCAGCTAGTGTCGATGTTGTTAGTCACCATTAATTTTTTTTTTATGTGAAATCGAGATTTCAGGATCTAGCAAGGTGCTAAACCGATTTGGAAGTCCGACAAAATAGAGAAGGGGATAAATATGATAGGAAGTAGCTAAATCTAGAGGGAGCTCAGAGATTATGGGACCCGACGCATCATAGATTGTGAATTTTCAAGATCAACGGTCGAGGAGGATTTAGGGGGAGAAGTTGCGTGAAGGTTAATTTTAGAAAGAGGGCCAAAATTTCAACCATGATTTTCGTTCGGGGATATGTGTCGCCATCAGGTGCATTTCGGGTTGAAAAGCGGGTTTCCCCAAACCACTTCCTCACGCCCTTGAAATTTAGAAAAGTATAAAAGGGCATTTGTATTTATTTTATTATTATTTCGAACAACTAGACCGTTGAAACTTGGCACGACCACCCTCGTTCAACTGCATCTCAACAGTACGCCAATTTCATGCCATTTTCGCTCATTTCCAAGTGTTTTTCATCGCATCCATGGATCCTATCATAAACTTAGTAACAGAACAAGATATTGTGATGAACGAAGAATCCCTAATTGACCGAGATTCAAACGTCTTTGATACCTAAATCACCATGTCTCCCATATCTATGTCTAGAAGTAACCTATCTGATAATATGGGAAGGTGTATACCATTCCTTGAAGTAGTCCAGGCCACCATAGTCCATTCCTTGCAGGTGTATACCATGCTGTTGAAATCACTTTCCCTTTTCCTAAATTTATAGGTCGGTGCACCGAACAATATTTTCATGAAGAAAGAGTTATCGTGAATAAACGAGGGTCTAAGGTCATGTGTAGGATAGAGAGTCTGTCAATTCGAGATTCCCTCAGTATAACCGATTCTTTTTCCGCAAATTCTGAACCTTTCAATGAAGAAAATCTAATTAGGGTATACAAAAAATGTCCATCAGAGGTCAAAGATCTGTTTTTACAGACAACTATCGAACCAAAACATTTTTTAGAGAGTCTGTCTTTACCAATAAATGTGAATATAATGGTTATGGAAGTCTAATGGGTTTTTTCCCTGTTGAGTCAAGTTTTAGGTCTAGATAATGACAAATATGTGGTTGAGGTCATGCTTGGTTTACTGTTAAACTTTTTTATGTCAGATTCTATTCTGTCAGTCTGTATCAGTTTTTCTCAATCCATAGTTGATAATATCCATAAACAACTAGTAAATTTCAGTTCTCTAAGGCACTTCAAATACTACACCTATCTGTTGAATATTTTCCTAGAAACCAATAAGAGAGAATTTCCTGAAGCAACATTTATATCAACTTAATGTAAAAGGATTACATTACTTATCTTCATCAACAAAGTCATGTCCAGAGTTTACAGTTTGATATTCAACACTAGCCCTCCTACAGTTTTGGAGGACATGAGGATCTATCTATAGCCAAATCCAAAGAACAGAGTGGGGGACTAGTTATTATTCATGCACTCAACAATAATTTGGGTTTATGGTTATCATGAATTCCCATATCTATTGCCTATTTTCTGACCACTATAATATTTTCCCTCGAGTTCATCAGGAAAAGAATTATATCTGAGACAGAGCATTTCCTAAAGTTGCGAAAAGCCTCCAAACTCAAGTTCCCTTTTATTATTGGCCCCTTCATAGTCAAATCCAGATCATGTCTACCTCAAATTCAAGCAAATCTCAAAGGGTTTGGTTTTTCACAGATACAAGGAAGAAGGTATGATCCACATCAAATCATATCGAAGAAAATTTTGATGAACAAACAGACACCTTATGAGAATGAATGGGATGAGGGTTTTGATAAGCTAGAAAATCTAGATGTTTGTGTTGATATGGACTCAATCCTGCAACCAATTCAAACACAAAAAGTGGAGGCAACCCTGCAACAAAGTCAAACACAACAATCTTTTTAGAGACTGATAGTCAAAGTTCCTAAGATGAGTGTTTACAACAAAAGAAGTAGTTTAGAGGCCATGGGCACCAGTGATGAACACACTTCTCCCAAGAAGATGAAAGTTTCAAGGCCAACACATATTGTGGATTTAGAGGAAGAAGATCCCAACGAACAAGAAAATATTGATATGGTGGAAAGTGGCACAAACATTGTAGAGGTTGAAAAGGAAAGATAACTCCAAAGTGAAGGCATCTCCAGAACCTTTAGTAGTAGATAATACATCTTTGATAAAACATCTGAAGTAGCTTATCAATCTAAAGAAGATTTGGAAAAATAATATGCTGAGAAAGGAAATATTTCTCTAGATGAGATGAGGGATTTAGTCTCTGAGGTAGAAAATATTTCCCATCTTAAATCTTCTTTGTTCACAGTGAGAGATGTTGAAAAGAGGACCTTCAACATTGTAGTTGCAGATGAAAACAATGTCTCTGAGATAAAGATAAGGTACAACATCAGTTCTCTAGATAAGGTAAAATTTCATAGACATACAAGTGACATGTTATATTCATATTACTTAAGTTTAAGCTTGAAGAACTCAAAACTATCATCCCATGCAATGAAATTGGAAGAACAATTAATGAAGGAAAATGAATCTAGAAGAGTTTGGCAGACTCAGGTCAAGAGGTTGGAATTTGAAGGCCCCCAAGGGTTGAAATCCTCATTATATGAAAAATACAAATTAATTTAAAGCTCGAAGAAGAATCTGAAAAATATCAGCCACAAAGCATCCAAAAACAACCAAATTGGTTGCTCTAGAATAGGAAAATGAAACACTTCGTCAAGAGGCATTGGACTACAAGGCTAGGGCATTGCAGCTAGAACGCGAAAAGATGGAGTGGTTACAGGAGCAGGTAAAATTGCTAAAAAGAGATGTAGTTGTATCTCCTACTACAGAAGTTGGGACAAACATTGAAGGGCTTGTCCAAGCTATGTCACAAGTTAGCCTGAAAGAAGGAGGAATCAAAGGGTTAAAATGGAGAATAGAGAATTTAAAGAAGGATATGCAAGAAAAGGATGAGAGAATGGCCCATTGTCAAAAGGAGAATGAAGTCTTGTAAGAAAGGATAAATAAGTTGAAGATGAGATTAAGAGGCAAAGGCCTATTGCAAGGGACCAAGCATATGATCTGGGACTCTATAGTTGTTGAAGATGCCAAGTTCAGAGTGTATTTGAATTTCATCAATGATAAAGACAACATAGCCATCATAGCCAGAAGCAAAGGCCATCAGAATGGGCCCAAAGTGCCATAAATATACTCAAATCCATTCCTGCTATAGAACTTAATACTATTGGAGTGAAAGACAAGGCTACATTGATTATCTGGGCTAGGAGAGTTATTGTTAAACATAACCTATTGAAATCAATCCAAACCAAGGCAACATAGGTGGAGAAATGTGTGCAAGAGTTCAAGGATTTGTTTGAAGAATTGTTTATCAAAGGCCTCCCACCATTTTGGGATGGAAACGAAAAATTATATGATCAAGAATAATACAATGCTCTCCTCACTCAATGTAGAATGGATCACTCCAATTTCGAAACCCTTGAAGAAAATATGAAAGGAGCCACATTAGTTGAGCATTTGATTATAGACTTTGAGATTATAAATCAATTCAAATCAATCAAACTTGGACTACCAGTCATGACATATGCTTTCTGCATTAACCTATAGATCCTGATCAAAGAAATGATATATTATAATATCCCTTCTGACTTGCAATGGAAGGAGATAGTACGGTTGGGTAGGACAAAGTGCAATTTTCCAGGGTCCAGTAGATGATGTCCATATGTCACTGAATATGGTGGATCACGTGGAAGACCATAGAATAACAAGTGCTAAAGAACGAGATTGAAGCATCAGAGAAATCTGAAGTTGGATCATGAAACATTTTATTGCTAATTATTGTAATCATATTCAAACCGAAACTGTCATTTGTAATCATTATAATCAGTTTCAGAAACTGAAATGTTTCATTTCAATAATTGTAAACAGTTTCAAACTGAAGGAACTCAACTTGTATAAATATTAGGAGTTCCAAATGTATTAAGGGTTGACATAAGTGCAAGGGAATAATTTTAGCTATTCGTAACTTGAATGTAATTTTCTAAAGCTGAATTGAATACACATGTAAAGGCCTTGATTTTTCCATGAAACGATTCTAATGATGGTGATCTGAGTTTTGTCTCCTCCCTTTTTATGTATTTCCTATATTTTTGATTTCATTTTCACTGTCTTCTGTTTAAATTGGATAGTCAAAGGCCCATAATTCATCTTGTGATGCTCTCGGCTAAAGCAATTTAAACTTTGTTAAGTTCTTCCTAACTAATTTAGAATTCATTTATTTAATTCTTTGATGCAGTTATATGTTTCATTTTCTTCCTACACTCTACAAATTTACAACTTCGAATCATGAAACATGGGAAACCCTTGTCCGAGTCTTTGTGGGCATGACATCTCTTATGAAAGAATCAGTAAGGATGGCATTGACATCCTTACCTGGGAGGAAATATTTCTTTGGAAGCTGCGTGAACACTGTCAGTGTTCTCTTATTGTGCTCTAGAGGTATCTCATCCTCCTCCATCTCAGAATATGATGGCATCACAACCTTCAACTTCTTTGTTGTTGGTTTTGCTGGACCAAAACTTGGCCTGACTTCTTCTTCATGTCCTATTTTCTTTAAGAGATTTGGGGGTAAAAGATAGTTCATCCCCGACTTTCGTGGGTTGCGCTTCACTCCTGGCCATGACATGACCTCCTTGTCAAAGGCCTCTTCCTCTAGGTAGAAAAGCATCATCCGATAGTGAAAGTATTCTTCCTTGACATGCCTTGGCCAGAAAAAGGTATGGTGAAGGTTCATGCCGAATACGATGTTCTGTGTGTTTAGGTTGAGCAATTCTTGCGGTATGTGAAACCTCTGAGTTGAATCTATTATCCTATTGTACCACTTCAGGAATGTATCATTGTTTAATTCTATATTCGCTGAGTCCAAACTTGAATGCCAAGGTTTGAACATCTTTGCCAAGAAACCCTTGTATGCTGGTGATAATGGTCTTGATTAGGGTGATGTCCACTTCCACATGGAGAATGCAACCAAAAAGTAACCATATGTAAATATTTCTCCCTTCTTCTACACCTCCTCACAGGATACCAATAGTTCTTCCACAAGGTAACTGCACCAATTGAACACAACATCATTGGCGCAAAAATATGCCACTGATAGGGCATCTAATGTGAATTCACCTTTGTAATATGAACACATAACCTTGATAGCAATTACATAGAAAGTGGTCCTGACTATCTATGAGAGAATGGGGTCAATATTGGAGGTGCTCCCCCCTCTTTCTGTATGTAACTTCTCATACAGGTTGGGCTCACCTTTTTTCTTCCCATGCTTACTCAGGCCCTGAAATCCTTTTGACACAACCTCACCTTGGAGAGATAATCCAGTAAGTTGATGGATATCCTCTGAATGAATTGGGTTCTTTCTATTGAGCCATAGGCTCCTGTCATGTACCTGGATTATGAGGAACTTGGTAGACCTCACAATCTCACCCAAAGTGCCAAACACTGGTAACTCTCTAAGATTCATGATTTTGGAGTTGAAAATATTGATGAAGTCCGACTTAGGTATGAATTGCATCCCTCCCATTGTATATGGAGCCAAGTCCCAGAATAGACTAAAGTTCATTAGTGGGAACAAGACTTTATCTGTTAGGTCGAGGTCCAGGAGCTTCACCTGTGCAACCTTTCCCTTGATATCACCCACGATCTCGACTCGGGGATCACATGGCTCATGTGACACTACATCTTTGGAAAATGAACTCTTGCTTCCTGTATCTCTTGGTATAATGAATCTGGAATATCAACAGACTTAGGCATGGTAATTGGGATTCAAGATCATGACTGAGGGTTGAGGGATTGCATAGGCATTACTAAAATTCAGAAATCACAAGGAACAAGGTTCTCTTTGAGAAAAAATATTTTTTACACCGAGTTCACACAATCTTATACTCAGGAGTAGATGGAAAGTTCTGTAATAACTACTAAGACCACTCATCATTAATTCCATGGACGCAACCAGGAGATAAGTTGTCTGACGAGACTGTTAATGAGCTAAATCTATCGAGTGATTCTAGCATTTACTGAACAAGTTGGTCAGGGACGTGGCTGACTTCAAACCTTACCATTTGAACGGATGAGGATCTTGGATCGAATACCGATGGAATATTCGTGTATCATGAATTTATGGTTTAACAGAGTTAGGATGGGTTACTGTATCGGGCATAAAGGCTATGACTAGATCGGGTTCGTGTGGCACATGGAGTAGGATTGCGTTCAGATTCACCCTCCTCTGACGACAATGGGGTCCCTGTCACATTTCATGATTGTCTTTAATAGACTTGTGTCTCTTCTAATCTTACACTGATGAGTAAGCATTTCTTCATCAAAGTAATAATTAGATGAAAAATCGAAATACATGTCGCAGCGCAACAATGCACACTTTGACTTTATTAATTGAATTAAAAAAATAAATAAAAAAATTTGCATTAATTCAAATCTAACTACTATACATGCTCCTTTGGACTAGAGCAATAATCCTTTAGCTTAGTTTTGAGAAATATGGTTTTTAAGGTGAGCACCAGTCACCCATCCTAGTCGAAGTATACCATGAAGTTGTACTAGTCTGACTGCGCTAGAGTGTCGAATTTCTACAGCTATAAATGGGTCGAACCAGTGCGTGCACAACTTACCTAGATGTTTTTGGTATCGATTGTCATAAGGTAGGACCTTATCTCCTTGCACAAATGTTTTAGTCTTAATTCTCTTGTCAATCCAGGCCTTCTTCCTACATTTCTCAACTGATTGATGAAAGTCTGCTAAAAACCTGGTCTCATCAAGTTCTTGCAACTCCGTAACCCTCTGCATGACCAATTCACCCTATGACGTGTGTATCTGTGCGATGTATATACTTGGGGTAATGAAATCTATAGGTACCACAAAACTATTGGGACTCTGTCATCCCAATCTTTCTTGTTTTCACAACAAACCTTCGTTAATCCTCTCTCTAGAATCTTGTTAAACACCCCTAGTGTGCCATTGGATTGTGGGTGGTAGGGAATACTCTTATGATGTTGGATTAAGAACTCTGTTTTAATCTTCGCTATTGTACTACTGATAAAATGACCACCCTAATCACTGGTTAGACTCCTAGGACATCCAAATCGAGTGATAATGCTTTCAAAAATAAACCAGGCAGTAGTATCAATCAAGAAATCCTGAACAGTGGTTGTCTCATCCCATTGTGTAAGGTAATCAATTGTAGTAATAATATACCTGGTCTTTGATTTCTTAGTTGTGGGGTTGATCGGTCTAATGAAGTCAACCACCCACTTCTCAAATGCTTGTAGAGCTCGAACTTGATGAAGAGGTAATTCGTCTTGTCGTGATGGCTTCCCTACTCTCTGACAGACGTCGCAAGATCTATCCTATTCTTTTGCATCTTTGAAGAGTGTTTCCCACCATAATCTAGCTTGGAGGACTTTCTGTGCAGTGGCCCTTCCTCCTGCATGGCCTCCCGCAACTCCAATATGGAACTTGCACAATATGTCTTGTCTTTCATGGTCTAAGACACACCTCCTGAGGAAACTATCTAGGCCCAACTTGTACAATTTCACCGCAATCAATTGGTAGTCTGCTTCTTGAACCACCATATAGCGTTTTTTATTTGTGAAGTATGTTTCTTGGAAAGCCCCTGTACTCAAGAAAATTGCTATGTCTTCCAGGTATTTCAGTACAGCCTCAACCCAGAACATGTCTGCATATGGGAGTTGATCATTGACTGCTCTACCACTTTCTCCTAACTCTAATATGGATAGGTGATCAAGGCCCATGTTGCATCTTCCAGGTTTGATGATTACCTCAAATGAAAATTCCTGAAACAGTAACAATCATCGACAAACTCTTCCTTCCAAAACATGCTTGTTAACTAGATATTTTAATGCAAAATGAGTAGTAAAAAATTTAAAATAAGATCCTAAAAAGTAAAGCCTAAACTTTTGTAGAGCATAAATCATAGTCAATCCCTCCCTTTCTGTGGTTGTATAGTTGTGCTCATCTTACGACAACTTTTTGCTAGCAAATTAGATGGGATGATCCATGGTTCCATATCCTGGTTGCGCTAATATGGCTCCCAGGGAAATACTTGATGCATCCACATGCACATGGATTTCATTTTCCCAATTCAGAAATATCAGAATCGGTGTTGTGCTAAGATTTTCCTTCAGGATGTTGAACTATTTATCACACTCTGGTGTCCAGCAGAAAACTTCTGACTTCTTTAGTATATTTTCCAGCGGTGCATTAATATTCGCATACCTTCTGATAAACCTGTGATAGTACCCTATGTGCCCCTGCATGGAGCACAATTGTAGCACTCATAGGCGGTGGCATGTTCACAATGACTGCAACTTTGGCTGCATCTACCAACACTCCTTCTCGGCATACTATGTGGCCTAACATATTACCATGTGGCACATAGAAGATACACATTATGAGGTTCAAATATATCTGCAATTATCTACACCTACGAACATTAGACATAGTAGAGCTACATGTTCTTTGAGCAGACTGTACATCGTCCAATCATCCATATAAACTTCTATAAATTTGTGAATATATTCTCGGAAGGATGCTATTACAATACGAGAAAAATCTGCAGGGGAATTCTTTAGGCCAAAGGGCATCACATTGTATGCAAATGAACCCCATTCTGTTATGACTATGGTCTTCCTTTTGTCTTCTTCAACAATTCTCACTTGGTGATACACTGAAAATCCATCTATAAATGAGTAAGATTCTTTGCCCGCAACCTATTCTACCACCTCGTCAGTAAAATGTGTTGGAAAAAGGTCATGCACACATGCAGAGTTAAGGCTTTTCTAGTCTACACATACCCTAATGTCCTTTTTACCTTTCTTTATTTGGATAACTATGGGGCTAACCCACTCTATTTCTTCTACTAAAAAAATAAATCTGGCCTCCAACACCTTGACTATTTCTCTCTTAACCTTCTCTTTCACCCCGGAGTTAAGATGATATGGTCTATGCCTTACAGGTTTTGATCCCATTTTTAGTTCAATTTTTATCTCTCCCATAGCTCCTTTAATCCCTTTTAGCTCTGAGAATGTCTTTGGGAATAAGTCATCATACTCCCGCAATAGGATATGTATTTCTTGGCTAGATTTCTCATCCCTGTAATCTCCTACCATAGTTATATTGGGTTTCTCGGTATTTCCTATGTTAACTTTTCACAAATTAAATGGATGATTATAAGAAATATTCATCTGACTCGGTATGGTGTTCTAGTATGGTGTTCTGGATTTCTCTCCTTCCTTCTGTTTCCTTAATGGCTAAGTTTCTCAGTTCTTCTAAATCATCCTCATTTTCCAAATCCTTCTCGATATTATAGCATTCTATAGGTATCTTATCTATGTTTAGTCGAAGGTTAGACTAAAGAACTTGACTATGATTGGCACATACCACTAGGTCTGAATTTCGTTTAAAATCATAGGTAAAAAGCAATTTTTTAATTCTTTGTAGGATTATCTTAAGCTCTAGGTACTTACTTGTAAAAGAGAATTCTTTGCAAAATTGGTATGCCAACATTTTCCAGTTGTTGGTATGCATTCTGGTCTCTTCATGGATGTACCAGTGATCCAAAAAGGATCTAGAGAAGGCTAAGAACAACTCAGAACTCACAGAGGCAACTCAGAACGCTCATAATGGCTCCAACAAACAGAGAAAGGGAAAATTTTCAAATTTCCCAAAATGCGGTGAAAAATGACATGATCGCGAAGAGCGCATATTAAAATTTCTAACAATGCAAACAGATCTTCAAATGGAGTTACAGATTGAAAGATATTCACGGTCAAAGTTTATTCAACCTAGCCCAGTCAACAGGGGATGAGTCAGCATCCATACTCCTGACGTCAACATCCATATGGATGACTCCATTTCCCCTACAACACATGTGGCAGGAGCAGGGAAGTGACACATGACATGCTGACATCATCATGATGACATGGCAGCACCATAAGTTGCCACATGTCACCCAATTATTGGTTTTCTGGGCCGATCCATGGACCAATCAGATCATGCCACATGGTAGTATGTATAGTCCATACAGATGATGTGGCACGTTGACATGGCATGCTGACTTGGCAGGGGGAAGCATGGCCCAATGAGAGGTCACCATGTGGCCCAATCAGGGTCTGGCATGTGGCAGGCGAAAAACGCCCAAGGACAACCCATGAACAAATTTTGAAAACAAAATTTTAGTGGGTCTGCCAAATCTAGTGGACCACGCCAACTATGAAAACGGTTGAAAGAGATTCTAGAGACACTGCTAAATTTAGCAGGGCAGATATGTATATATTAAAAAAAACATAACAAACACACAAAAAATAGAGTATGTGAGGATCAACCCCAGAACCTCTGCTTAAGCCTAAGCCTTAATGCGTCTGCCCATAACCACTACGCCGTGAGTACCACTTGGAACATACCACCCACATTTAATATTAAAAGGTGTGTTCCACCCAACTACAAGGAAGAGGCATGGACCGTACGACCTACGAACATGTTTTTCCAGGTGATATGGTCATTATTTCATGTTGCAGAGGGCACGAAAACCGAGACATAATTCTTCTTGGGCCTGGGAGTGCCAGAGTCAGATAGAGGCACAGAGACAGTCATTTTTGGTTAATTCGAGGTCATGAATTTAGTGGTGTTGTCTATTTTCTGATCTGGGCATTATTTTTGCAGCTTGATTTTAAAATGAGTTATACTTATGTATTTTTCCAAATTCTTATGCTGAGTTAATGAAAGAGCCTACCCATTTGAGAGCAGGACCCAAGACATAGTCCACCAGGGCCGAAATCTGTTATCAAGTTTTTGTGTTCATATCTGATGCTTATGTCTGTTCATTTTTTAGTTTTCCCTTCTTTAATGGTGCACTTTAATTTATGTTGATTTAATATTATTCTTTATAAGTCATGATGAAAATATCTGGAATCATGTTGGTATCAGAGCAATCGTCTTTGACTTGAATTTTTTAGTGTGAATGCTTACTAGGGCCAAGCATAAGCAGGGTGAAGGAACTCTTAATACTTCCAATCCTGAAGTTGGTCGTGTATCCAGAAGGAAGAAAATGGCAGAAGAGGACAAGCATGATGAATATGAGAAAAAATTTCACATGGTATTTTATTGCATGTCAGAAATGGTCAAACGAATGTATGGAGATTACAAGAAGATGATGAAGAATAAAGGGAATAAAAAGGAAACACATGCAGATGATGATGCTTCAGTAAAACAAGGGGCTGGAGGATATCCTCCTTAGCCTCTGTCTTCACCTTCGATTTCTAGTTCTTCTTCCTATGAGCATTTTCATCATTCTCATCATTCTAGCCACAAATCCTCTTTTAAGAAACCATTATAAAATATTGATGTAAAATTTTCTTTACCTATGTTTAATGGAGATGTTAATCCGGAAAATCTAGATAAATGGATCCAATAGGTTGAAGTGTATTTTCGTGTCCAATATATTGATGAAGAGGAAGTTAAAGTACAATTGGCTTCTCTTTGATAGGAAGGCACTGCTCCCATATGGTGGGAGAGAAAGCTTCTGGACATTAGTAAGTGTGGTAATCTTCTTTCCTCATGGTCGGAATTTAAATCAGAAATAAGGAAGAAATTTTATCCAATAGGGTATTTACATAAAGCAATGATGGAATGGAAAACTTTAAGGAAAAGTAAAGGGCAAACTGTACAGAGTTTCGGAGAAGAATTTAGGAATAAATCTCTTGCATTGAACATTCATTTGGATTCTTATGAAACTTTAATGAAGTATATTGGAGCACTTCACAGTTCTATTCATCATAATTTGTTCTTGTTTAACCCCACTATTCTTGACAAAGTTTTTGTGCAAGCCACTCACCTTGAGATCAAGGGGAAACATGTTCAAGAAGATCCCACAAAGAATCCTTCCAATTTCCCGCAAAAGACTTTTAATAAGTTTTAAATGAAGGACAAGAAGACTGCTAAAGTAACGAGAGGAGGAAAACCATCTTGCACTCATTGCAATAAGAGCGGTCATGATGAAGAACAATATTGGAAACTGCATCCAGAAAAGAAACCGAAACAGTTCGGTGGAAAAGGATAGACAAATTCTATTGCTACAGTGAAACAAGATCTTGGTTCTGATTCAAGATATGAAGGAAATATCACAATGGTTGGAGTACAAGGTAAAGATTCTCTTCATGCTAGTTCAAGTTCCAATGATGAGTCTCATGTTGATGAACGAAAGAGGAATGAGTTATTTCACATAAGAGTTGTATCTAAACATACTAAGATAGATACGTTATTTGATCTGGGTTCCCAAGTAAACTTAATATCTTCAACACTTGTCAATAAGATGGGTCTTGAAACGAGACCACATACAAAGCCTTATACTCTTGGTTGGGTGTGATAAAGAATAACTTAATGTCACCAAACAATGTAGGATCATATTTTTTATTGCTTCAAATTTGATTGATGAAGTGGATTTGGATGTTGTACCACTTGATATATGTGGCATAGTGTTGGGAAGTCCTTATCTTTATGATAGAAAAGCAGTCTTCTTTT
>JASDQU010100600.1:270079-285716 GCA_032191745.1 Picea mariana | reverse complement strand
ATTACTGATAGGGGGGATGAATCAGTAATAGAGGAATTTAATCCTTTTACACCATAAAATGCAAGTATTATATTAATGTAGCACTATCATCCAATTGTTGCAGAGTAAATAAACAATAAACAAATGAGAAATCACACACATACACAGTACACCAGTGTTTTACGTGGAAACCCAAAGCGGGAAAAAACCACAAAATGATTTTTCTTATATGTCTTTAAGAATTACATTCATTTAAAGCACCAACTTCCTTTGTTTTCCAGCTACAACTGGAAGAAGGCTCCAACCCCCTAGATTCTCAGGCTACAACCTGAAGGAATGTCCAACTCCCCAATTCTCTGGCTACAACTAGGAGGAGGCTACAACCCCCTAGTTTCTCAGGCTACAACCTGATGGAAGCTCCAACTCCCCAATTATCTAGCTACAACCAGTAGGAGGCTACAACCCCCTATGTTATCAGGCTACAAATGGAAGGTGGATACAACCACCTATCCTTTCCCCGTCCAACTGCCCTAACGTAGAAGTAGAACGATGGAACCAATATCACACTATCACTGTGATATATATTACTATAAACCTGTGCCAATCAACTTGTAATCAACCTGTACCATAAACAAGTGCATCGAACATGCACCAAATATGTACCAATCATGCATAAAATACACATAAAATATCACTCATCAAGATGTATCAACAT
Source organism: Picea mariana (assembly GCA_032191745.1). NCBI lineage: Eukaryota > Viridiplantae > Streptophyta > Pinopsida > Pinales > Pinaceae > Picea > Picea mariana. The sequence goes on along the minus strand of JASDQU010100600.1, from coordinate 285,022 downwards.
CATCAACTATACACCTCATGTATGTGCCAACTCATCAACTACTTGTCACAACCATGTACCCAACATGTACCTCAACCAAAAGACCTCATCAATTTCATCATCCAAATTTGATCTGATCACATATACCTCAAACACTATACCATAGGTTTTAACTTCAAATCATGTGCTAGAACCTTATTGTTATAAAACCTCTATCTGTACAAATAACTTCAGCAACATACCTCAACAAAAATCTCTCTAACATGAGCCAATATTAAACTTCAGTAGATCTTCCTCAGATCAAATCTACAACAAGCCATAAACTCCCAAGAGGGCATACAACATATTTACAAGGCAAACCCTCCACTTGATTCATAAATTCAACACTACACATATGAGAACCATACCTTTTTTTTCTTCTTCTAGCATTCTATTTCCGCAAATTTGCTTCCACGAATCCACTGCCGCGATTTTTCTGCCACACTTTTTATGTTACAATTTTTCTCCCACATTTTTCCTGCTACGATTTTTCTGCCACACTTTTTCTACTGCAATTTTCCTACCACACTTTTCTTTCCGCACTTCCCCTGTCGCACTTTTTCTGCCATAGTTTTCCTTCCACAGTTTTTCTACTGCACTTTTTCTGTTGTAGCTTTCATGTCGCACTTTTTCTGCCGCACTTTTTCTGCAACACTTTTTTTTCCACACTTTTCTCTATCAATGATATTCTCCCAAATAACCTTTCAAAAAAATAGATATTCAATGATATTCAAGTATGTTTTGAATGAGAGATCCTTGGCTCTTATTTATACTTTCATGTAGCTTCCTCAAGGGGTTACCTTTTAACCATCTTAACCCACTTTCCTTGTTTTAGGGTTAACCCACTTCTCCACTTAGTCATTTCTCCATTAACTTTATTATATAAATCATTTAATTCGCTACCAGACTTTCTTCAAGGGTTGAAATCAATGACAACTAGCCCAATTAATCAACAATTAGAGATCACGTCATAAGGGTAAATAAAACACTTGTTAGTGAAAGGAAAATGAAAAGAATCATAAACACTAATAAGAGATATGTGCTCATGGTCGTCAGAGAGAAAGATGTCAGAACATCCAACGCTTTCCAAGGGTGTGATCCATCTCATAAAAAGGAATTAATTGATATTATTTATAAGTATGATGATATTTTTCAAGAACCAGATGAATTACCTCCTAAGAGGGAAATCCAACATGAGATACATCTTCAGCAGGATTCTCCCCTTCTTAATGTGGGCATGTACATGATCTCATTTGTGTAGATGACAGAGATCAAGAAGTAGGTACAAGGCTTATTGGATCAAGGGGTCATTAGTCCTATTTCATATCCTTATGGTTCTCCAATCATGATGGTGACAAAGAAAGAAGGCACATAGCGAATGTGTTTTGATTACCTAGATTTAAATAAAATCATGGTGAAAAATTGAGTCTGTCTTCCTCATATAAATGATTTAATTGATCAATTGAAGAATGTTGTTTATTTCACTAAGTTGGATTTGCGCAATAGATATCATCAAATCAAGGTCGTAGAATAGGATGCATGGAAAAATGCCTTTAAAACTAAACATGGATTGTTTGATTGGTTAGTTATGTCATTTGGGCTTTGTGATGCTCCGACAACTTTCATGCGTGTGATGAATGATGTGTTCAGGCCTTTCCTAGATGACTTTGTGATTGTATATTTAGATGACATTCTTGTTTTTAGCGGGGCTTGGGATGAGCATGTGAGGCATGTAAAGAAAGTATTGGATAATTTGCAAAGGGAAAAGTTGTATGTAAAAAATTCTAAATGTGAATTTGGCAAGACTTCACTTGTGTACTTAGGTTATATTGTAGGAGGAGGACAATTTAAAATTGATCCTTCCAAAATTGATGTAATTGTAAAATTGTCTGAGCCAAAGAGTGTAACAGAACTCCGAAGATTCTTAGGTACAATCTAGTATTGGAGGAGATTCATTCCCAACTTCTCCTTTATAGCAACTCCTTTGCATTCCTTAACCAGCGTGAAGAACAATTTTCAGTGGGAAGGAAAGCAACAAAAAACATTCAACAATTTGGAGAAGATCAATATCGCACCATTATTAGCACTTCTAAATATTCAATAACCTTTTGAGATCGATATAGATGTCAGCGGATACACCATGGGTGTAGTATTGATGCAATATCGTAAGCCTATATGTTACCACTCTGAAACTTGCAACCAATTTGTTGTTAACTATTCTGCATATGATAAATAGTTGTATGCATTAGTCTAGAGCGTAAAGAAATGGAAGCATTACTTGTAAGGGAAGGAAAAAATCATACATGCAGATCAACATCTCTTACAATATGTGCAAGCATAGACCAAATTGCAACAAAATCGACACTACAGGTGGATGGGTTTTCTACAACAATTTCATTTGGTTATCAAGTACAAAAAGGGTAAAAGTAACAAGGTAGTTGATATGATTTCTAGACCTCCTATTGTTGCTTCTATTATTTTGAAGAATACTTCTTTATTTCATGATATCTATGTAGAACAATATGCCATCGATGAATATTTTAAAGAAGTATATGTGAAGATAACCCTTGGTGCACAGGTAGAGAACTATTGCCTATAGGGAAAACTACTCTACCATCTTGGAAATATATGTATTCCTTCAAGTGAATGAGTCCATGTAATATGAGAAGCTCACACTTCTCTTGTGTCTAGGCATTTTGGGGTAGGAAAAACTATGGCTCATTTGAAAAAGTTTTTTTACTGGCCTCAAATAAAAGAAATTGTAACTAAATATGTGAAGGGGTGTGTGATGTGTTCTACTTGTAATCCCACTAATAGAAAAATGGGGCTATACTCACCACTTCCTGTTCCATCCCATCCATGGGAAAGTGTCTCCATGGATTTTTCAGGGGGTTTACCAATGACCAAAGAGGGTCATGATTATTTGTATGTTGTAGTGGATAGGTTTGGAAAGATGTGTATATTGATGCCATGTAAAAAGAAGATCAGTACTAAGCATACTTCTAATCTCTTCTTTCAGTATGTTTGGGTTCACTTTGGATTACCCACATCTATCTTATTAGATAGAGATACTCGATTACTTGGGGACTTTTGGACTAGATTGTGGAGAATGATGGACACCAAATTGAAGAGGATAATTTCTTTCCATCCACAGACCAACAGACAAACAGAGGTGGTAAACCAAACAATGGTACTTTTTCTTTGAGGCTACTGCAGTAGGCATCCCAAGTTATGGGATGAACAGATACCCTATGTAGAGCATGCATACAATCAAACTTTACATTCATCCACTCAGAGTTCACCTTTTGAGACATGTTTTGGGTACCTACCAAAGGTTCCTTTGAAATTGATGTACAGAAGATATTCCATTGTGAATGAAGATCGAACAGAGGACAGAGCCCACAAGTTCATCCAAAGGATCTAGTAGATACACCAAGAAGTCAGGGAACAGATGGAGAAAAGTCAAGCACAGTATAAAGCTTGACATTACAAGCACATGGTTGATCATCAGTTCCAGGTTGGATATCGGGTATGGCTTCACATCAAAAAGGAGAGATTTAAGGGTGAAGGCAAGAAACTCAATACCATTCGTTGTGGACCCTTCACTATCTTGGAGAAAAGTGGTATCGATGCTTTTTGTCTGGATCTTCCACCTTACATGCAGATTTACTTAGTTGTGAATGTTGAGATGTTAAAACGTTTTGAGCCTCCCATGATCATGTATCAAGATGAGGAAGTTTAAATACCTTCAGTTGATGAGTTTGCAACTAATTATCTAGATGAGATACAGGAATATACCATCCTGGATAGGAGGACGAGGACTTCACGTAGGGGTGATGTTGATTATCTTAGAGTAGGCTTAAAATCCACACATCCAAGCAAGGAAAAGTGGATCGAGAAGGAAAAAGTGAGGGGACTCTTCCCTCACTTACATGTTGATTGATGAAATTTTTGATGGTCCAAAAATCTCTCAGTGGGAATGTGTGATCCAAAAAGGATCTAGAGAAGAATAAGAGAAACTTAGAACTCGCAGAGGAAAGGGAAAAAATTCAAAGTTCCCAAAACTCGGTGAAAACGGCATGATCGCGAAGAGCGTGTCACAATATTTCTAACGGCTTAAACAACTCGTCAAACGAAGTTACGTATTGAAATATATTCGCAATCAAACTTTAGTCAACCTAGCCCAGTCAGCAGGGGATGAGTCAACATCTGTACTGTTGAGGTCAACACCCATACGGATGGTCTCATCGTCTGTAGAGAGCACATGACAGGATCATGGAAGTGATATGTGGCATGATGACATCATCATGATGATGTGGAAGCACCAGAGGATGCCCTGTGTCACCTAGTTATTGGCTTTTTGGGTCGATTCGTGGACCAATCGGATCATGCCACGTGGTAGTTTGTACAATCTGTACAGTAGATGTGGCATGCTGACATGGAACACTAATGTGGCATGCTGACTTGGAAGGGGGAAGCAAGGCCCAATGAGAGGTCATCATGTGGCCCAATCAAGGGCTACCATGTGGTAGGCAGGAAATTCCCAAGGACAACCAGTGAACAAATTTTGAAAACAAAAAGTTGACGGGCCTGCCAAATCTAGCGGACCACACCAACTATGGAAACGGTTGAAAAAGATTCTAGTGAAACCGCTAAAGTTAGTGGGGCATATATGTGTATATTACAAACAACATAACAAACACACCAAAAATAGAGTCTGTGGGGATCGACCCCGGAACCTCCATCTAAGGCTAAGCCTTAATATGTCTTCCCATGACCACTAAGTCATGGGTACCACTTGGTACATACCACCCACATTTAATATTAAAATGTGTGTTCCACCCAACTACAGGGAAGAGGCATGGACCGTATGACCTGCAGACATGTTTTACGAGGCAATACAGTCATTATTATAGGTTGCAGAGGGAACAAAAATCGATAAGAAATTCTTCTTGGGCCTAGGAGTGCCAGAGTCGGATTGAGGCATAGAGAGAGTCATTTTTGGGTAATTCGACGTCATGAATTTAGTGGTGTTGTCTATTTTTTGATATGAGCATTATTTCTATAGCTTGATTTCAGAATGAGGTATACTTATGTATTTTGGAAAATTCTTATGCTGAGTTAATGAAAGAGCCTACACATTTGAGAGCAGGACTCGGAGACGTAGTCCACCAGGGAGGAACTCCGTTATCAAATTTTTGTGTTCAGATCTGATGCTTATGTCTCTTCATTTTTTAGTTTTCCCTTATTTAATGGTGCACTTTAATTTATTCTCATTTAATGCAATTATTTATAAGTCATGATGAAAATATCCCAGATCAACCAAGATTTCAGAATCAGACCTAGTGAATGGGGAAATACTTGAACCCACAAGCGATATGGTATTTCCAAAACTTTCCATTGTCTCACAGATTGTTCAATATGTGTTTTAGGATCATATTTCCCATTGAACAGTTGCGCAACTTGGAAATTCATCCGCATCTCTAATTTTAGCTGCTCCTTATATTGAAATGTATATTGTATGGATTGCTTCACATCCTCCTAGTTCTTGAATAAGACATTGTGATTATCCCACCATCTAGCATGGGTTTCCTGGAGGGCTGAGTCCAGAACTAAAATCCTTTTATCCTCCACTATCTTTTATTCCATGCTAACTAGAAAATTGTCAAATTTTTGGGTACCATTGTATATTGGATGTTCCCTAGCCTTCGTTCCAATCCATCTAGATTCTTTGATAGTTGTTCATCTTCTTGAAAATATTTCAGATGAACCTTACTGCCAACTGTCAAATGCTAGTTCTTAATCTTCGCCCGCTGATTGTATGCTACTCCAACTTGTTATCACTAAGATTCACCCTCAGATTGCTAGAGGATAAACCCAATACCCATCAAATAGGTTTGTAATGGTAGGTTTATGATAGAGTGTCAAATGGACAAAACTCAGCATAACAATGTTCAACATAAAAAGTTTTAGGGAAGAATGCATAAGTAAATGAGGTTTTGGCTAACTTCGATCAGTGATTTAAAGATAAGTGTGGGTATATGGAATACTTAATGAGAAGGATGAATAAGTATTCTATAAGCATTAGGCCTTACTAGTAGATAAGTGAATAAAAATCTCAGACACAAGAACTTCTTGATCTAAACCTTAAAACACCGATAACTATTGCAGCAACATCATAATCAAACATACATTACAACACACCTATAATATCTCAATTGAATCATTCAATAATGGCAACCAGAGTAAGAAAGAAGTAAGATAATGAAAAGGAAGATGAATTATATTAATCAAAATGTCTTAGATCTCATACATAACACCAGAGTATGGCTCTGTCTTATTAAAACATTACAGCATGGAGTCTCTGCTCAACCATTTAAACCCAAAAATGTGATTATATTGTTGTATTTATTGTCTAAACAATAAGTAACAATATGCAATTCGAGTTGGATACTCTAACCGAGGATTCTCCCACTAAAAAGTAAAAATCTAACATCTGTACAAGTGGAAGCAACAAACTACTAAAAATATGGAAAATGTTGGTGACAACTCTAACACTATAATCTTTGCATAATGAGTTTTTATTTGGTCGCATATCCATCAGTTCCATGTGTCCACCAGCTCCAACTGATGGATAATCATATGTGCTAAGCTTCATCTGCCAGCTAGTGACCGTTGATTCCCTCAAAACCCATCAAAACTGGAATTGGCAATGAATCCAGAAATGTTGATTGTATCAACCAGTTCATAGCGGATTTCACAACGCATTTTGTATCAGATTCTGTAGCGCCCACCTCTGTAAACGATTTTGTAGCAGATTATGTAGTGAACTGCATTTTATGTTTGACTAGGTGATTTTGTAGCGGAGTTTGCAACGATTGTACAACTTCAATGTATGTAAATGATTTCACAACTCATTTTGTAGTGCACCTGCAACTTTGTCTATGTAGATCATTTCGCAGTGCCAAGCGCTATGAAATGTCCTATACTTGTTTGTGTAATGAAGTTAGAGCCAAATTTCTTCAAAAACTTTAACCAAAAATATATAATCCTATAGATGCCTCCAGATAGGGTGTAAGCATGATACTTTCCACAAAACATAAAAAATTCATGGATGGCCATTCTTCAAAATTGAGGGCCTTTCAGCCACTCCATCTCATCTCCTGAGTCTGGCACTTCTCCTTGTTGCAGCTTGAGCTAGAACATTAATATTTCTCTGAGATAAATCATCTTTGAAGGGTTGTAACTCCACCTTGAGTTTTATGTTCTGAGACTATAAGTCTCTATTCTTCCTATACAAATTTCTATTCTTCCTATGAAGGGGAAGAAATCTCCTTGTTGTGAAATTATCCAGATCGATAGTTTCCTTATACATATCCATGAGCTCCTTCATATTTTTCCTCTCATCCAATCCTTCTCCCTTTAAGTGGACAATTTCCTTTCTCGAATCTCTGAGTGTTTTTATTAGCCTCTTGAAGGTAGGGTTATCAAGACGAGTGGTGATGTCTATGATTTCAACAAGCTTCTCAAAATTCTCACCTTTACCCTTATCCTTCTTCTCGACATGAGATTTTTTTATGGGTTCTTGTTCAATAGTTTCCTTCTAGGATGAGGACCTAGTTAAGGGCCTCCTAGATCTAGTCTTAACTGCTGCAGTAGGTGAGGGAAAGTGTAACTTTCTCCCTTTTTTTATTGTGGTTTTAGTTGTGGGAATTTCTTCTAGTTCTAGTACAATCTGAGGTGAAAGTTCCCTTTGTGGAGAATGATGAGATACCCCTTATTATTATTCAACTTCCTTAGGAGCCTTCTTATCTTTTGCAATGTGTTTTCCCTTTCTCTTTTTTCTTGTCTCTGTGTGAATATCACTGTTATCTTGAAGAGGGTTCTGCACATTAGATTGAGGAGTAGGGGCTACATGTAGTTGCATATTTGCAGAGGAAATGAATTACTCCCAAGATATGTTTATTTTCTTCAACTTCTCCATCACAATAATCTTGATCAACCCTGAGTGGAAGATTCTTGTGCCCACAACCTTGGACTTGGCTTGGACCCTATCAGCCATTTTCCCCATACTCCTAAACAAATAGAAAGGGATGTTCATTAAGTCCTTTCCTGTGAAGTGCAACAAAAGTCTAATGTGATATTGGTAAATCATATTGAATCTTCCCTCACAAGTAACATATCTTTGTATCACCTTCAACATATTGTCAAATCCCTCACCCAAATGGTTCCTAGGCACTCCCTTAGATATATTATATCCCTAATGTTTTGGTTTGAGGAACACTTTAGATAAGGTTGCGTTAAGATTCATGGATTTAAACCACATTTCACCAGTGTTGGGTATCTTAGTGGATGCTACAATGGTGGCTTCTGATATTTCTAGTTCAAGGGCTCCCACATGTTTAGGAAAAGATATGAAATGATCTTACTCAAGCATTTTCATATTTTTTTTGGCTAAATAAAAATAGAAGGGAATATCACCCTATGTTTATATACAACAAAAATAACATCCTAACTCACAAGTATTAATTACCAGTCCTTAGGCTAGTCTTTTATCAATAAAAAGATTGTTGGAAATTTACTTTTTGTGTAATTGTCTGAATATAACAGTTTCTTAAATGAATGTAAAGATATAATTAAAGACACCAAGATGATAATCAAGACAGATGAGACATAAAGCAATCCTTTATTTCATTCCAATTCACCAAAGAGTCATTTCATTTACAAAATCTCATACATAAATTTTGGTCCAAAGTCAAACTTAGACATCCCTAATGGAACATACAAAAGTACCTCTGATAGAAAACCAAAAATGAACTATAGAATCTATATCATCTTGCCACAGATTGCTACCCACTCGACTCTGCACAGTAGCCTTTGCTAGTCATGAAAACTAATTCACAAACAGACAAGTCTACACAAACTATCAAAGATAGATCAACACCTCTGAAAAACAAGTGTCTGAATGATGTGATTCAACCTTGAGTATTACTATCTACAATAAGACCCTGCTATCATAAAAGAGAATTAGGCTTGTGATGAATATATGAATGAATGAAAATTGAACTATCCCAACATAAACTCAAAGAGAAAACCTTAGTATGTTTATGCTTCTATCCTCCTCTTATTCCTTCCTTTCCTTTTTCCTTTAAGCAAATCAGAATTGGTTGAGGTAGTTGAACCACCTCATTATTTAAGTTAACTAAAGATCCAACCAACTTTTTAGTTAAAAAGGGGGAAAAGTAATAATCATAATTAGGTTTATAAATAAATAATAACTAGTAGGTGGGACACCTTGTGGCTCCCTTTAGTTCATAACAATCATAACATAACTAGTTAGTTAAGAAAAACACACCTCCTTGTGGCTCCCATCATCATATTCACATTTGACAATTTAGCTCATTATATTTGAAATTATCTTCAAACAAAAGTATTACTCAGATATCCAAAATTGAACATGTTGTCCAAAAATTCTTGAAGTTAATTGTCATCAACAATTGATAAAATAAAGAAAACTCAAAAGCCATATTTCCCACTCTGAGATGCAATCTTTCCTTGATTGTTGTTGTCACCCTTTGATTTTCTTGAATTTTCCTTTGGTTGCACCAGGCCTTTAGGCCTAATCTTGTTGATCACATGGGAACAATCGTCCCTCAAATACATCCAGGAAGACACGGATTTATCAGAGCTGTTGGAGGGTGAGTAAGAGGAAACAATGGCTTTTCCTTTGTCAAGGGCAAGGTCGGACTCAGTTTTCAATATGTTGCTAGCATGGGAGGATTGCAGTGGTGAGTGGTCAGGGGAAACTTGGACAATCTGGTTGTTAGGCGGAGGAGCATGCAAGGACAAATTGGGCCAGCCACAATGTTGAGAGACTGTTGGGTGGAAAATCTCTTTCTATCCATCATTTTTCAGGAACCTCGGATTGCAATGAGACATGAGGAGGCACAGGGATACCAGGGGATTGTAGAACTTGGAAAGGAGCCCTTTTAGGCCTGGGTTGGACCACTCCTTGCCCAATCTTATTGAAAAATCCATCCTAAAACAAATGTCCAAGCGCTTGTGAATCAACATCAAAATGTATGGAGAATCGAGGCCTTCTTGGGCCTCTGTTCCAATTACCTCTCCCTCTGTTTCCTCGGCCATGGCTACCTCAGCTAAAAAATCTCATTCCTGCATTCATGATTGATTAGCAGATAGTATTTTGAATAACCATACATGGTAACTCTTAAAAATATGAAATAGATTTGTCTCAACAATGTATCAAAGTCATGAAATCCAATCCATACTATTTTTTATATTGTTTATCAATGAGCAACGGGTGAATAAAGGGTCCTAGGATATGTGAGGGGTTTGTATTGAGTGAAACATGATATGATGAAGGGGGGGGGGGGGATTACGATTACTTCTCAAAGACAACAACAATCAATTGCAAACCAAAGAAAGCATCACTATAATTCAACCAAGACACAGCTACTGCCAACTACTTCAATACATAATTTTTCTTGACGATAATCAATTTTAGAACAGGGAGTGAAAAATGAATGTGGGAAGGCAATGGAGTTGTAATTAGTGAAAAATGAAATACTGATGGGAAATGAGAGCGAGTATTGGTCACAAAATTAATCAAGTAATCTATATATTCATTCTATTAAAAGGAGATGCACCAACCAAACGATCACTGTGACCCAATAAAAATCAATGTGTATTAGTTAGTTCATTGTTCATAGTCAAATATCTAACACAGTGCCATCACAAGACAGTATGCATTCCACACAATCTGTAAGGGATCTTTGTTCATTTTATTTATCTAATTTGCATCTTATAACAATTCTTAAATGTATAATAGTAGCCATTTCCACTCTGTTAATCATCAGAATCAACCACTGCCTACACATTACTTCAATCAACAAATACAGTCAAAAGTCATGTTCAAAATTGCAATGAAGTTATATTGTTACTGCAATCGAGCCTGTCATAAAATGCATGATATTCGTTAAACATACATAGTGGGAAACCAACCCAATAATCTAGATTTAAATTGCAAAAACCTTGATCATCATTTAAATAGACAGACAACAACCATTATTCAAACACATGCTATGCACAAAATAACTCAATCACGCAAGTGTAATTCTATCATTGTACAATATGAATTCAACGTGAATCTAAATAATAAAAATGTTGGGCTATCCATCCAACACAACGAGGTACCAATAACATGCTTGGATTCATAAAACAAATAATCCAATTGCAACAAAGTCGTTCTTAAACTTTGTGACTATCCCTTAGTGTGGAACCCAAAATTATCCACATCATACACAATGGGCAGCCACCCAAAACACCACAATGAAACATTTTCATATTACACTTCTAAACACACAGTCACAGTATTAACTCAACCCATCATGCCAAGCTATCAACTTACTATAGGATTGCTTCAATTAATCAAATTGCAATCAACCATGTTGTGTAAAACTCGGGCTCATCCCTAATGACACAATTAAATAACCATAGTGCATACAGTCGATGGATTTGCTACAGTCATTCTGGTTTCCATAATCATTTGTCCCACAAACACTTATAGTTACAATGGCCATTTATTCATGGTGTAGGAACACCATACAGACAAATGCATTACACATGTACGTCATTTAACAATTGCAACCAATGTCGAGTTTAACATCCCAATAATATTCAATGAAAAAGACAGTGACTGTGTATCAACCCCAATCTTCAATAAACCAATTCAATGTCTAGCCTATACTTGGATTGTCGTAACAATCAATAACTAACCCTACATGTTGTGGCAACCACACATACCCATGCATCGACACGAAGTGAGGTTGTGACCTTCTCAATTAAAACAATACTGGATTATCAAACACAAGGAAATCGACTATGTATTTTGAACTGTCTGATTAATGATGTGGGGTTATCCATCGTAATAACATAGGTAGTGACTAGATACCAAGACCAACATGATTGTCACATGACCAACTGGGCGAGTCTGTACCCAATTTTGTCGAAAATACACAACCATCCAACAATAACCAAGTAGTAAACCTGATAGGCCACGTCGGTCCTCTCTATCAACCCTCAGACCTGTAGAGTTAAGGGTTTTCTCTATGACCAACACAGGAAAAGCTAGAGCCAACTCCTTTAAATGGTGAAAACCCCCAAGACCAATGGTGCATACACAAAGAGAACCACAACTTATTCATGGACAGGTGACAAATCCCGTGACAGGAGGGATATAATAGAGGAGAAAGGCTCCAATTGGCTTGGTAATGATACTTAACACACGTAGGGTATAACCCTCGTGGCTTTCCAGTCAAACAACCACAACGCTGAAGTGAAGACAGGGTTGAGAAAGAACAAAATCACCCACTGTGCAACCTTTAGTGGTCGAAACAAACCAATGCTCAAGTGAACAAGACACAGTGACACATAGTTCTCCTAACCATTAAAACCCATAAAACCAAAGACTGGATACATCGATACAAATGTGTGAGGATAGCCAGCCACCTAAGACCAAACAAAAACCCTCCAACTAAACCAATAAATATAACAGAGCACCCTTATGACTTCTAACACCCAGGATTACCAATAACACTATGAATCCTACATTATTGCAGATAAAACCATCAACGCTTCATTCCAAAATCAACATTTTACATAGTTGCAATACTTAAAGAAAGCACAAACCAATACACCTGAGCCAATAATCATTTCATAACTAGATCAGACTCATGAATGGACAAAAAAAGACATACCTATAATTGAACAAGTTAAAACATGAGTTGGCCGAGCGGTTCCTCTCTGCTAAGAAATCAGAGCATAACCACAACACCAAGTTTGAACAATAACCTGACTAGGGTGACGACCAATGAAAGGATTAAGTGTGACGTGCAGTAAATGCACATCACCTCCACCCACAATTCATTAACTCATTAGTACATTCCAACCCGCTTTTCATTAACACCATTAATTTAAACCATGCATTGGAATATGCATCTATTATTTTGTCAAATGCGCCTTCCACATCACACCTCCAATTTCCAACTTGACCATATTACATATCAACCATATAATCCAATAAACCATGTATCAAATCATTCCAATAGCGCGATCCAAATCAGCTTATTCCATAACATAATCACCATATTGCATATCAATTATATAACTCAACAAAAATCGCATAGTTGTTAACTTAATAGCCAGGATAGCAATGACTCGTTAAAAATCGATGCATGTAGTGTCGTTTATAGCATGTTTTAGTTTCTTCCTTTTGATTTTATATTGACTTTTGTGTTTTTTTTTTCAATTGCTTCTATATTTCATTGCTAACATGTTTATTGTGCAAGTCTCTTAGTGATAGATCCAATAATAGATAGTTGTGATACCAAGGATAACATAGGCCATTCTGAAATAAAACTTGAACCTAGAGCAGCAGAAAAACTACAAAACATGCTTTATCCATTGCCAATAAAACAAAATTATATCACCATGTAAGAAGTGTTGAATAATAGCACGACATCAAATAAGCACCAGACCTGATCTCCAATCTACAAGGGGGTCCCACCTACTAGTATTATTTAGCTTTAATAATAATAGGCTTTAGCAACACTTTTCGGGAAAAACTCTGTGGGCATTTTTAATTGTCAACACCACCTTGATTTTAGTTCCATCAAAGTTTAAGGCAAACTACCTGGCTACCTCAGGGTGCCCCCTCTACATATTCTGACAAAAATTTAGACAACCAACCCTCTGGAATACCTCTTTGATCAGAGGTTCAACATCAAACAAGTGCATATTAGAAGGCTCTATCCTGAATACTCTCCCACCCTTGTGAGACTTCTTATGTTGAGGTGTATCCATTTTCTATAAACATGAGGAAAAACACTACAATGATCTGATATATATGAGAGACCAAACAAGGACAAAGGTCTTTAGGTTTTGAATGATGGTCCTTTTAAAGATGGATTCTTTAAGGCTTCAAGGTTTTCCTTGAATTTGACTTCTGATCTAATGAAAGAGAAATTTGATGGCTTAAGAAAAGGAAGAAAACCCTTCAGGGAAAAGGATATGCAAGGATGTAGCAATTGTCAAGGTTTTTTTAAGCTAACATTTAACCACCATCCAAGGTCATCATCATTTTAATCAGGAAGGCTCTTAAACTTTTCAATGTAAACAAACTTTAAATTTGAAATATCAATTGAAACTGTAAAGGAAAAGAGTTGATGCAGGTTATATGATGTGCTACGAAAACTCTTGATGAGTTGGCAGTGTACTAGAAGGAGTTTTATTTGACCTTCTAACGAGTAGAGGGACATAGTGGAGGGGTTTAAGGGCATAGTGGAGGTAGTGACATGTCAGACTAGTGGTGGCATGGGGGTGATGGTGATGGTTGTCTAATCATGTGATGAGATGAAGGTATAAACCAAAGAAAATGAACCAACAATATAAACCATAGGTATGAGCTAAATGTATGGGACAACCTCCAACCTTTCATTTATTTTGAGCTAATACCTAAGAAAACCATAAGGAGAAAATCAAAAGAAAACTTAAAAGACTAATGGATAAAAAATTAAAAACCTAAGGATGAATTTGACGCATGAAAACTTCATGTGATAACACAAGTTATTGATCCATGAGTAGTAGGATTTATGTAGTCTTCTCTCGTTCCTGTTGTTACAGCGTATAACTGATCTAAATATTCTCCTTCCATATTGTTTTCTATTGGCTCTGTATATCGAGGGCCTACATAGGGATCCAAGGGATGAAGTACTTTTATTTTGTCTACTTCAAATGTCATAATATCCCTCTTTAGGTCAATGAAAACATAGTTATCATAGGCCCAATAAATACCAAGTAGTGCATGATAAGGGTCCTTATCCCCCATGATTTTGATCACCTCAAAAG
>JASDQU010100600.1:256630-267460 GCA_032191745.1 Picea mariana | reverse complement strand
ATGAGGACAGTCAGCAACCCAAGACCAACAAAAACCCTCCAACTAAACCAACAAGGATCACAGAGAGCCCTTATGGCTGCTAAGACCTAGGATGACCAATAACACTATGAATTCAAGATTATTGCAGAAAGAATCATCAACGCTTCATTCCAAAATCACAATTTTACACAGTTGCGATACTTTAGGAAAGCATAACCCAATACACCCGAGCCAATAATCATTTCATAACCAGAGCAAACTCATGAATGGCTAAAAAAATGCATACCTGTAATCGAGCACCTTAAAACGTGAGCTGGTCGAGCAACTCCTCTTTGCTAAGAAATCGGAGCATAGCCACAACAACAAGGTTGAACAATAGTCCGACTACAGTGGCGTCCAACGGAAGGAGTAAGGGTGACGTGCAGTAAATGCACATCACCTCCACCCACAATTTATTAACTCATCAGTAGATGCCAACAAGCTTTTCATTAACACCATTAATTTAAACCCTGTGTTGAAATCTGCATCTAATACTTGTCAAATGCGCCATCCACACCATATCTCCCATTTCCAACTTGACCATAATACATATCAACTATATAATCCAATAAACCATGTATCGAATTATCCCAATAGTGTGATCCACATCAACTCATGCCATAACATAATCACTATGCATATCAATTATATAACTAAAAAAAAAAATCGCATAGCTACTAATTTAATAGCTAGGATAGCAATGACTCATTAAAAATCGATGCATGTAGCATAGTATATAGCATGTTTTAGTTTCTTCCTTTTGCTTTTATATTGCCTTTTGTTTTTTACAATTGCTTGTGTATGTCATTGCTAACATGTTTATTGTGCAGGTCTCTTAGGAATAGATCCAATAATAGATTGCAGTGATAGAAAGGATAACATAGGTCGTTGTGAAATAAAACTTGAACTTAGAGCAGCAAAAAAAACCCACAGAACATGCCTTATCCATCACCAATAAAGCAAAATTATTTCACCATGTAAGCAGTGTCGAATAGCAGCACGACATCAAATAAGCACAAGACATGATCTCCAATCTACAAGGGGATCCCACGTACTAGTATTATTTAGCTTTAATAATAATAGGCTTTAGCAACACTTTGTGGGCAGAACTCTGTTGCGATTTTAATCGTCAACAAACTAGTGACTCCACAAGAAAATTTGTTTTCAATAGATTTGGAACTTAGAACTCATGGTTTCACAGACCAAAACAGCAGGTCAAGAAGATATAATCAGGAAGATTATGCAACAGGGGGAAGTGAGTGGATTTAATGGAAAGACAACCGGGAATTTGGGAATAATTCATGAAAAATGTTAAGTATGAGGGGTTTTAAACCACTGTATGCATAATCACTCGACTGGAATCTGCTCTCAACTTTGAGGAGAAAAAAAAATTAGAATTGCTCTTAAAATCTCAATGGATGAAGAAATGGCAAGAAGAAGCAGGAGATAACATTTCTTTACAAGACAACAGAGGAAATATATAACAATTTCAAGGGTCCTTCAGAGGAGACATCATAATAGCCGTGTAAGCTTTATTGTTATTGACTAACAATGCTTTGCAGGAGTGTCACTGTGGCAGAATCGATCTAACGTCCTATATTGACCGAACAACTAAAATACGGTAGGAAGTAAAATCATGACAGAAGTAAAATGCATAAATTAAACTAGCAACAATAAAAGACAGAAATGAAGAAGCGGCAAGAAAAGTTTTGAAACGGAAAGTAGAAATCAAACTACTGTAAAGCACAAAGGAAAATAGCGCAAAAAATGAAAGCAGAGCTAAGCTACTAATATACAGAAAATCCAATCAGTGTTAGAACTTTTCATGCTGGTCCCTCACAATATTTCAAGCGAGGACTGTTAGTGTTGTAGCTAAACAATTGCCTCTATAAATCCTTCAAAATGTAAGAGTTAGTGTCCAAGACAAAAGCAGTTTGGAAAGGACCCAACACTTGGAATTATGATGTAATTATCAGCCCCTTGACGCACACAATTAGATCGTCAAGATAGAGATGGAGATTGGCCAATTCATCGAGAGTCATGTGCATAGGTCTTTTAAAAGTGGTACCTGTATCTAGTAAGATAGAAAGTTGACATTGGTAAGACATGGTACCCCAATAAGTGATAAGAGTGGTTTTGTGAAAATTTGCCCCTTTTATCTTGATTTTATTGTAACCCAGAATTTCGTCAAGTAAGGGCTTCAATTGTAACTCCACGACCTACTGCAGAGTCATTCTTATATTGAGGGGGGTAGAAGGATTTCTCATAATATCCTGACTGAAGGTGCGAAGATGAATGCAAGTTCTAATATGATCTGTGGTCTTTGAAGCAAGTACCCAATTTGGAACCCGTTCAGGGTGGACTAAAAAAATAATCCTAGACCTTAAGAAATTTCCCAACTCCTTTTGAAAGGGTGTTTCTAGTGCACAGTTAACAAGTTATTGTTTTTGCCTAGCTGGTTTCATATTATGTTGAACAAGACCAGGATCAAAACCACGAAGATCCTCATAAGACCAAGCAAAAAAAAATTGAGATTCACCAAGTAGCCCGGTGGACCTCATCTCTTCTTTATCATAACATTGGACATTTATTTTAACATTCGTTGAAGATTCAGGTGTCCTAATGTTTAGGGGGATGGTTTCAACCACCTTCTTTCGTAACTCCTCTTCTTTTTGTTTTTATTTATTTCCTACATCACTCGACGAAAAAAATTCTCAAGAGGAGTCAAACCCTCAAGAATTTTATTGTTCTCTATGGATATAATCTCCTCGGGCTTAAAAGGTTCATCTTGAATGAAAGCACAATTGCTCTCATTGTTAGGGAGGGCCTGCCAAGATTCGACATTGTCAGGGATATATGGGCGATATAGAGATTGAAAGGAACAATCAGGCCTGTGAGGTAAAATTTGTTGATTAGGAGAAGCTGCAAAGATGGCTAACCGACCAGCCATTGAATTTAACTCCCTCTTAACATGAGTGATGTTGAAGGATAAAAGGTTCGAGATAAGCACCAAAACAATTTGGGAGTATTGTTCCATCAGCTTGTTGCTAGGAGAGCAAATTTTTTGTATCAATTTCATAACGAGCTCAAAATCTTTGAAAATTGAAAGGTGACCACAACCAAGATTGAGGGCGTTTTCAATGCCTAATAATAAATCCTTGAACTTAGTGGCATTGTTTGTACAAATGAACTCTAACCTCTAAGACAGATTATGAATTTTTCCTGCAGGGGAAACCAAGATAATGCCAACCCCATTTCTTTCATTAGAGCTTGAACCATCAAAGTGCATATGCCACATATCATCTTCTAAATTGATTCTTCCCAAAGGAATAGTATCCTCTTCAGCAAAGATGGAGTACACCCCTAAGTCCTCTTCGATATAGTTTACGTTAGATTGCGAAACTCTCTCTATGTAGGGTGAAATTCTTCCCTCTCTAAGGACTATAATGTTCTTACCATTCCAAGGAATGAATAAATGTGTCTCGTCGAGTGAGAGGTATCCACCTATTAAGGCTTGCCAATCTCTTCCCAAGATAATTAAGTAATTTCTTACAGGCATATCAATGACCTGAATGTTGAGGGTTGTCCTTATCTCAGGATGAGCGCATAAAACCAAGGTCACATCTTTATTCTCACCTATGGTTGTTTTTTGTAGACTATTATAGGAGAGCATGCTTCTGGTGTTTTCATTGGTACAAGACAGGCCTAGATCTTCCATAATAATATTCGACATCACACTTGGGCCCGAACCACCATCAATGAGGCAACAATGGGAAATCTTATCCATAATCTGTACAGAAATATAAAAAGGGGGCTTTTTTACAGGGTATCTAAATTTATGTACACCTACTTTATTTACAGAAGAATCCTCTTCGTCTACCTCTTCGGAAAGATTGTCTACAACGAAATCTTTTCCATCCATGAATTGTTTCAGATGTTGTTCAAGGATGACAACCATGTCTAGAAGGGTTGCATCTTCTTTGATGTTGGTCAACTGATTCAAGATATTGTATTTGGAAGAGGTGAGATGAGGAGTGATCCCTTGACTCTCAGGAACCTTAGGATCCTGGAGAGTAGCAGTGGTTGAGGATAAGCTTGGGCCAGAAGAACTGCGGGGAGGATCAAATTTTCCCTTGGGAGTATAGGCCTTGTTCCTAGTGTTGATGACCATGACATCTTTAGGCTCTGCAAAATCTAGGACAATGATAGTAGCTTATGGTATTTTACCAAAGATCTTATCTCTGGCACTCTTCTTTATCTCGCATGTGGTTTCCTCGTGGTGTTCCTCGCAAAAGTTAAACCAACTTCGAGGCAGGATAGCTTTAGGCTGAAAATTGTTTTCAACCGGATTTCTAAAGTGGGGTGCAAAAGAGGATGAAGCTCCAGGGGTGAGAGGGGAGAAAATACCCTTCTGCTCAAACGCTATCATATGGTTGTTCATATCTTGTACTAGTTGTAAGAGAGTGGACATGTCTGTCTGTGTAACTGATTCTCCCTGGGGAAGACTAGTTCTTTCAAGTTGTTCTTCATACTCTGAATAGGTATGCAGAGTGGAACCGAGATTATCAATGGCTTTTTCTTCAAGTCTATAATGGTAGGGAGAAGGCAATGCATGAAAGTGGCTTGGTTCTAAGGGCGGATAAGTTCAGGAATTTGATTGTATAACTTGGTGAAACGCAAGTTAAAAGACTTGATGGTCTCACCATACTTATAGGTGACATTATTGTATTCCATTAACTTCTCGGTGGGGCTTTTGGATTGCCCATAAGTGGATCAGAACCAATAGATTAACTCCTCCCAAGTAGACAGAATTTTAGGAGGAAGGTCAAAGAAGTTGGTCGCATCCTTTCCTTCCAAGGAATTGACGAACAAGTGCATGCAAGTGTCATTTTCGTTGGCCCCTATGTTATGACAAGAATTAGAAAATGCCACCAGGTGTTCATTTGTACTGACAGTGTTATTTCCTGAAAACTTAGGAAGGTGCTCTTTAAACTTCAGAAGTGGATGAGTAGCAGGTAATAGGTTAAGAGGAGAGGACACAGGCCACGGGGTAGTTGTGGCGTCTTCTTTGAACTAAAAAAGCCTAATAACTTTGGTGGGGTTTGTGGTAGATTGTACAAGGATATGGTGGTTATACAAGATACCAATCACTGATGATGATGAATATTGAAAAGATGGAGCACTTCCAGTGCCACCAAAACCACCACTAGATGCCATCCTGTGGATGATAGATGAGGGGAAGAAAGACGAACTTGATGAATCAGATAAAGTTCTCCTTAGAGTACTTTGTTGGGCAGATAACACAACGTTTCTTCTTCCTATTTCATCAATAGAATTGATTTTAGGTGACAAGCCTCTTATTCTTCTAGAAGCACGAGAATCTAAGGACATGAAAGAAAGGCCAAAACTTGAAGAAACAAAAGGGTCGTTGTTGATTTCTAGGTTGTCTACGTCTAGCTTCCAATTGTTCTTGAGCACTAATATCTCGTTCAACTGCTGCCCAAGAATGGTTAAGCTCAGCACGGGTGTTGGCAGTGTCTAAGATGGTATTAAACAGATTCAAAGCAATGTTGGTCTGGTCTTGAAGACCGGGCTCAATATTGGGCTGCCTTGCAACCTGAACATTCATTAAGTATAAAACTGTCAAAGAATCAATATCAGAAAAGAAAGATGTATCCATGAAAATCGAGTATAAAAATTAACCAGAGAGATATCGAAGATCTCCCCAGTATGGTTGCCAAATAAATGTTGAGGGAAAGATATGGAATGATCTTACTCAATCATTTTCAGACTCTGCTTGGCTAAAGCAAAGTAGACAAGAATATCACCCTATGTTTATAGCCAACAAAAATAACATCCTAACTCACAAGGATCAATTACTGAAATAAATGTAAAGACAGAAGTAAAGTCACCAAGATGATAATCAAGACAGATGAGACATAAAGCAATCCTTTATTTCATTCAAATTCACCAAAGAGTCATTTTCTTTACAAAATCTCATGCAAAAATTTTGGACCAAAGTCACTTAGACATCCCTGATGGAACCTACAAAAGGACCTCTGACATAAAACCAAAACTGAACTCTAAAAGCTAGATCAGCTTGCCACAGATTGCTTCCCACTCGACTCTGCACAATATCCTTTGTCAATCATGAAAATTAATTCACAAACACACAAGTCTACACAGACTATCAAAGATAGATCAACACCTCTGAAAAACAAGTGTCTGAATGATGTAATTCAACCTTGAATATTGTTGTCTACAATAAGACCCTACTATCATAAAAGAGAATTAGGCTTGTGATGAATAAATGAATGAATGAAAACTGAACTATCTCAACATAAACTCAAGAGCAAATCTTAGTATGTGTATGCTTCTATCCTCCTCTTGTTCCTCCTTTTCGTTTTGCTTTTAACAATTTAGAATTGGTTGAAGTAGTTGAACCAACTCATTAGTTAAGTTAATTAAAAGACTCAACCAAATTTAGTTAGGGGGAAAAGTGATAATCATAATAAGGGTCATAAATAAATAATAACTAGTAGGTGGGACCCCTTGTGACTCCCTTTAGCTCATAACAATCATAACATAACTATTTAGTTTAAGCAAAACACACCACCTTGTGTCTCCCATCCACATATTCACATTTGACAATTTAGATCATGATATTTGAAATTATTTTCAAAAAATATTACTCATGTAACCAAAATAAAACATGGTGTCTAAAGTTTCCTGAACTCAATTGTCATCAACAATAGATAAAAATAAAAACTCAAAAGCCATATTTCCCACTCTACGATGTAATCTTTCCTTGATTGATGTTGTCACCCTTTGATTTTCCTAAATTTTCCTTTGGCTGGATCGAGCCCTTAGGCCTAATCTCATTGATCATGTGGGAACAATCATCCCTCAAATGCATCCGGGAAGACACGGATTTGTCAGAGCCATTAGAGGGTGAGGAAGGGGCAGCAATGGCTTTTCCTTTGTCAAGGGCATGGTGGGCCTCAGTTTTCAATCTCTTGCTAGCATGGGAGGATTTCATTGGTGAGTGGGGAGCAACTTGGACAATCTGGTTGTTAGGCGAAGGAGCAGGCAAGGACAAATTGGGCCAGCCACGATGTTGGGAGACTGTCGGGTGGACAATCTCTTACCATCCATCATTTTCAGGAACCTCGGGTTGCAATGAGATGTGAGGAGGCACAGGGATACCAGGGGCTTGTGGAACTTGGAAAGGAGGCCTTTCAGGCCTAGGTTGGACTACTCCCTGCCCAATCTAATTGAAAAATCTGGTCTAAAACAACTGGCCAAGATTTTGTGAATCAACATCAAAATGTATGGAGAACCTTGGCCTTCTGAGGCCTCTGTTCCAATTACCTCTCCCTATGTTTCCTCGGCCATGGCTACCTCGGCTGAAAAAAACCATTCCTACATGCATGATTGATTATCAAATAGTCTTTTAAATAGCCATACATGACAACTCTTAAAAATATGAAATAGATTTGGCTCAACAATGTATCAGACTCATGCAATCCAATCCATACAAATTGTTTTGTTGTTTATTAGTGAGTAGGGGGTGAATAAAGGGTTCTGGGATATGTGAGGGGTTTGTATTGAGTGAAACATGATATGATGAGGGGGGGGGGGATGATTACTACTCAAAGACAACAACAATCAAATGCAAACCAAAGAAAACATCACCGTAGTTCAACCAAGACACTACTACTGCCAAACTGCTTCAACACATAATTTTTCTTGACTGTAATCAATTTTAGAACATGGAGTGAAAAATGAATGTGGGAAGGCGATGGGGTTGTAATTAGCGAAAAGCGAAATAATGGTACAGAATGTGAGCAGGTATTGTTCACAAAATTAACCAAGTAATCCATATAGTCATTATGTTAAAAGCAGATGCACCAACCAAACGATCATTGTAATCCAATAACCATTACTGTGTATTAGCTAGTTCACTACTCGTAGTCAAATATCTAACACAGTGCCATCAACAAGACATCATGGATTCCACAACAATCTGTAAGGGAGTTTTGTTCCTCTTATTTATAACAATTCTCAAATGTGTAATAGTAATCATTTCCACTATGTTAATCATCACAAACAACCATTGCCCACACATTTCTTCAATCATCAAATATGCCCAAAGTCGTGTTTCAAAATTGCAATGAATTTATATTGTCGCTGTAATCGGGCTTATAATTTAAAATGCATGACATTCCTTAAACATACATAATGGCAGTCAACCCAATAATCCAGATTAAAATTGCAAAAACCCGGATTGACATTTAAACAGACAAACAACAGCCACCATTCCAACAAATGCTAGGCACAAAATAATTCAATCATGCAAGTGTAATTATGTCACTATACAAGCCCAATTCAATGTGACCCTAAAATGTTGGTCTATCCATCCAACACGACGAGGTATCAACAACATGTCTGTCTTCATAAAAAAAATAATCGAATTGCAACAAAGTCGTGCTTAAAACTTTGTGACTATCTCTGAGTGTGGAACCCAAAATTATCCATATTATACACAGTGGGTAGCCACCCAAAACACCACGATGTGACATTCCCATTTTAAAATTCTAAACACACAATCATGGTATTAACTTAACCCATCGTGTCGAGATATCAATCTAATACAATATTGCTTCAAATTAATCAAACTGCCACCAACCATGCTGTGTAAAACTCAGGCTCATGCAATCAAATATTCATAATGCATATAGTGGATGGATTTGCTACAGTCATCCCAATTGAAATAACCATTTGGCACCAAAAGAACTCATAGTTACAATGACCATTTATTCGTTGTGTAGAAACACCACACACACAAATGTAGTATGCGTGAGCATCATTAAGAAATTGTAACCAATGCCAAGTTAAACATCCAAATAATCTTTAGTGCAAAAAGACAGTGGTTGTGTATCAACCAATCAACCATCTCAATGTTGAGACTATACTTGGATTGTCGTAACAATCAATAACCGACCCAACATGCTGTGGCAACCACACATGCCCACACATCGACACGAAACAAGGTTGTGACCTTCTCAATTAAAACAATATTGGATTTTAAACACAAGGAAATCGACCGTGTATTTGGACTGCCCAATTAACAATGCAGGGTTATCCATTGTAATAACACAGGCAGTGACTAGATATCAAACCAACACGATCGTCATATGACCAACTGGGTGAGTCTGTACCCAATTTTTGTCAACAATACACAACCATCCAACAATAACCAAGCAGTAAACCCGACAGGCCACGCTAGTCTTCTATATCAACCCTCAGACCTGTAGAGTTAAGGGTTTGCTTTGTGACCAACACAGGGAAAGCTAGAGCCGACTCCTTTCAATGGTGAAAACCTCTAAGACCAACGGTGGATACACAGAGAGAACCACGACTTATTCATGGACATGTAACAAATCTTGTGACAGGAGGGCTATAACAGAGGAGCGAGGCTCCAACTCAGCCAGTAATGATACTTAACACATGCAGGGTATAACCCTGGTGGCTCTCCAGTCAAAAAACCACAATGCTGAAGTGAAGACAGGGCCGAGAAAGAACAAAATAACCCACTGCGTAAACTTTAGTGGTGGAAACAAACCAATGCTCAAGTGAACAAGACGCAGTGACACAGAGTGCTTCCAACCATTAAAACCCATAAAAACTAAAGACTAGACATAGCGATACGAATTCGTGAGGACAACCAGCCACCCAAGACCAACAAAAACCCTCCAACTAAACTAGGAAGGATCACAGAGAGCCCTTATGGCTACTAACACGCAGGATGACCAATAACACTATGAATTCAATATTATTGCAGAAAGAACCATCAATGCTTCATTCCAAAATCACAATTTTACACAGTTGCAATACTTTGGGAAAGCACAAACCAATACACTTGAGCCAATAATCATTTCATAACCAGAGAAGACTCATGAATGGCCCAAAAAAGACATACATGTAATCGAACACCTTAAAACACGAGCTGGTCGAGCGGTTCCTCTCTGCTAAGAAATCGGAGCATAACCATAGCAACAAGGTTGAACAATAGGCCGACTAGGGTGGCGGCCAACGAAAGGAGTAAGGGTGACGTGCATTAAATTCACGTCGCCTCCACCCACAATTCATTAACTCATTAGTACATGCCAACAAGCTTTTCATTAACACCATTAATTTAAACCCTGCGTTGGAATATGCATCTATTACTTGTCAAATGCGCTATCCACACCATATCTCCCATTTCCAACTTGACCATATTACATATCAACTATATAATCCAATAAACCATGTATCGAATCATCCCAATAGCGTGATCCACATCAACTCATGCCATAACATAATCACTATGCATATCAATTATATAACTCAAAAAAAAAATCGCATAGCTACTAATTTAATAGCTAGGATAACAATGACTCATTAAAAATCGATGCATGTAGCATAGTATATCACATGTTTTAGTTTCTTCCTTTTGCTTTTATATTGCCTTTTGTTTTTTCCAATTGCTTGTGTATGTCATTGCTAACATGTTTATTGTGCAAGTCTCTTAGTAATAGATCCAATAATAGATTGCAATGATAGCAAGTATAACATAGGTCATTGTGAAATAAAACTTGAACTTAGACCAGCGAAAAAAAACCACAGAACATGTCTTATCCATCACCAATAAAAAAAAATTATTTCACCATGTAAGCAGTGTTGAATAGTAGCATGACATCAATTAATCACCAGACATGATCTCCAATCTACAAGGGGGTCCCACCTACTAGTATTATTTAGCTTTAATAA
>JASDQU010100600.1:230402-241630 GCA_032191745.1 Picea mariana | reverse complement strand
AAACACTGCAACAACAAACTTCACATCCATATAAGATAACCCGAATAATGAAAGTATGGAAATTATAATTTCATATATCTATATTTCCATAAGTTGTGAGCTTTGGGTTTTATGGAGTTGAGTGAGATTGCAACCAACCTAACTCCATCATAAATAATAATAAAAATTACACGAATAATTGTTAAATCCAAGATTAAAATGCATCAATAAAATACAAAAAACAAGTGATAAGAAAAACATTAAACAATTCAAAATTTCAACTTACACATCAAACCAATTGCATTCCTCCATCCTTCGAATCCTAAATCATTATCTGATACAATTATTTACATCATTTAATCTAATAATATAACTAAACAAAAAAACAATCATAACAAAAAAAATTACTCATTAAATAGAAATTTAAAATTTAAGCAATTCAAAAACTTGCTTGCTCTTGGTCTTTACATCTCTTATTCTTTCCAAAATGTTACTTTTCAAAACTATAAAAATTCACCCTTAATAAATACATTACAAAATGTTACTTTTCAAAACTATAAAAACTCACCCTTGATAAACACATTACTCATAGTTTCGAGAGTACTTTTAGGCACTCACGTATACTATAAATGAATTTCTTTAAAATTGGCATTAAGAGCTTTAATAGTGGGGGGTTGTTAAAATAGGGCAACCCTTATCTAACATATACAATCCTCAAAACTTCACAAGCATGTGAGATATTTGATAGCTTTGTTTGGTTGGTCAAAACATGTGTATGATCAAATATGTATGAAATTGTCATACTATTATATGCGTTGCAAAGTTTACCAAAATTTTCATTAATTTTTAAAAATTAATGACAATAATCAAAATTAATAATTTCAAATAAATGTGAATAGGAAAGAGGTAAGATGCAATGCTTAGGTGTTATAGGTCTTAGGGTTGAAAAACAAGGCATGGATACACTTGAGTAGGCACACCATTGTGTAATATCCACATTAATTATAATCCTTCCTAAAACATAACACAAATAACCACATAAAATTTTAAATAGGTTTTTTTTTTTGGAGTTAGAGCTATTGTAATTGATGTTTCAAAGCCATTGTAATCGATGTTTCAAATCTGAAACTAGATTTATTTTTAGGACCATATTTTTTAGAATTAAAATCATTGAAATTGATGTTTCAAAGCCATTACAATCGATGTTTCAAATCCAAAACCAGATTCATCTTCAAAACCAATCATTAAAAATATAAATAATTTTCTTAATTACAAAGTCACTAGATTAAACTCACATTTAACAACAAAAATTTTATTATATAGCAAAATGTTAAATAATACATATGCATATCAAATCACATGTCCCACTTGCTAAGAGGATAAGGAAGAGAAAACCATAACCAAGTCACAAGATAAAAATGTCGTTGAAATGTTTTGTTATTAACAAATTTAAAAGATTGAGTTTGTGGCTAAGTCTTATAATCATAATGCTTTCAAAATTATGCTTTCATAGTTAGTAACTTTCATAGTTAGCTTGAATTGATATCCATTATTTTTATTTTTTATTATTATAATGATAAAATTTATCATAATTTAATATATTAATGAGTAGTGGAGGTAATGATCACTTTCTACTATTCGTGAATGTGGGATGATTCTTCACTGTCATTCAAAGAAAATCATGCCACCTAGAATAACTTATTGGTGGTTCATAAGAGGCCCAACTTTCACTCTTGCTAGAAGCCTTTGAGTCTTGCACTATTAATCTGTCTCCTTATGTCCAAAGAAGACGAGCTCTTAGCCAAGTAGAAACAATTTTAAGTCATACTCCAAGATAAAAAAAAAAAAAAAATCTTTTTATCCAAGTAATGTTGAAAAGTTTCCTTCATTAATATGATTTCATTTAAATATTTCTCCATTTTGTATATTTATCATCTAGTTTTATAATATACTGCTTTGCAGGACTCAAAGAATATAATGATTAAGGACATGTGTTTCCTTCTCAGAGGTCACATGTTCAAATCCATAGGGGGTAGGGTATGTATAACTTTGTAAACTTTAGCAGTCAAATTGTTGTGCGAAGGGAGAGGAGGACAAGGTGGTCAAGGAGGTCGTTAGTAGTCAAATCGCTTTGACCTTAAAAATTAGATTACTATTATTAATAATATTTATCCACATAATTTTGAAAATTTTCTTTCATTAATATAATTTTATTTGATTGTTTCCACAATTTGTATATTTATCATATAGTTTTATAATATACTACTTTGCGGGACTCAAAAAAATAATATTTTTTTTCCAAGGAAATCCTAATGGAAAACCCCTCGAGTACTTCCCCATGATCCATGGATGATAACAGAACCTCACCCCGAGGATATCAAGAGAGTCAAAATTGTGACCTCCCCAACTGGTCATCGGGGGAGAGATCTCACGTCCGGCTCAAGACCGCTTGAGCTAACCCTCGAGACTCTTTAAAGTTGAAGGACATGGGGGTGGGCTTTGAAACAATTACGTGTGCACGATGGTAAACAAGGTAAACCGTCGACCCTCATTATGGAGCCTCACCCCGAGAGGATCAAGAGAGTTGAGCTTGTGACCTCTCCAACTAATCATTGGGGGAGAGATCTCATGTCTAGCTCAAGACCGCTTGAGCTAACCCTCAGGGCTCTTTAAAGTTGAAAGAATGGGGCTGGGCTTTGATCCACTTACGTGTGCACGATGGTAAACAGGGTAAACCATCGACCCACAATAATTAAAACTCATAATTTAGGGCCGAGAAGCAAGGCATGGATAGACTTGAGAAGGCACATCATTGTGTAATATACACATCAATTACAATCACTCTTAGAACACAAATAACCACATTAATTTTCTTAATTACAAAGTCACTAAAATAAACTCACATTTAACAACAAAGATTTTATTATATAACAAAATGTTAAATACAACATATGCATATCAAATCACATATCCCAATTGCTAAGAGGAAAAGGAAGAGCAAACCATAACCAAGTCACAAGATAAAAATGTCGTTGAAATGTTTTGTTATAAACAAATTTAAAAGATTGAGTTTGTGGCTAAGTCTTACAATCACAATGCTTTCATAGTTAGTTTGAGTTGATATATATATTTTTACAATGATAAAATTTATCATAATTCAATATATCAATTAGTAGTGGAGACAATAATCACTCTCTCCTATTTGTAAATGTGGATTAACTCATCATTGTTATTCAAAGAAAACCATGCCACCTGGAATAACCCACTGGTGGTCCATAAGAGGACAAGCTTTCACTCTTGCTAGAAGCCTTTGGGTCTTGGGCTATTAACCTGTCTCCTTATGTCCAAGGAAGACGAGTTCTTAGCCAAGTAGAAGCAATTTTAGGTTATACTCCAAGATAATATATATATATATATATATATATATATCCAACTAATGTTGAAAAGTTTCCTTCATTAATATGATTTTATTTAACTATTTCTCCATTTTGTATATTTATCATCCAATTTTATAATATACTACTTTGCAAGACTCAAACAATATAATGGTTAGGGACATGTGTTTGCTTCTCGGAGGTCACATGTTTAAATCCAGAGGGGGTAGGGTATGTACACCTCTGTAGACTTTAGCAGTCAAATCGTTGTGCGAAGGGAGAGGGGGACAAGGGGGTCAAATCGTTGTGACCTTAAAATTAGATTATTATTATTATTGACATTTATCCACATAATGTTGAAAAATTTCTTTCATTAATATAATTTTATTTGATTGTTTCCATAATTTGTATATTTATCATATAGTTTTATAATATATTATTTGTGGGACTAAAAAAAATAATATTTTTTTTCCAAGGAAATCCTAATGGAAAACCCTCCGAGTACTTCCCCATGATCCATGGATGTTAACATAACCTCACCCCGAGGGGATCAAGAGAGTTGAAATAGTGACCTCCCCAACTGATCACTGGGGGAGAGATCTCACGTCTGGCTCAAGACCGCTTGAGCTAACCCTCGGGGCTCTTTAAAGTTGAAGGACATGGGGGTGGGATTTGATCCACTTACGTGTGCATGATGGTAAACGAGGTAAACCGTCGGCCCTCATTACAGAGCCTCACCCCGAGGGGATCAAGAAAGTCAAACTTGTGACCTTCCCAACTGATCACTGGGGGAGAGATCTCACGTCTGACTCAAGAACGCTTGAGCTAACCCTCAGGGCTCTTTAAAGTTGAAGGACATGTGGATGAGCTTTGATATACTTACGTTTGCACAGTGGTAAACGAGGTAAATTGTCGGCCCTTATTACGGAGCCTCGCCCTAAGGGGATCAAGAGAGTCGAACTTGTGACCTCCCCAACTGATCACTGGGGGAGAGATCTCGTGTTTGGCTTAAGACCACTTTAACTAACCCTCAGGGCTCTTTAAAGTTGAAGGACATGGGGGTGAGATTTGATCCACTTATGTGTGCATGGGTCACAAGACTATTTTTAATATAATCTCTGTGAATGCAACCACACATTTGATCCCTACCTCAAGGTGTCCACATGACTCTAGGTTAAACAACCCTCATTGAAATTGAACCTTACCCAATGGTGAAAAACTCCTCACTTTTCACCATTAAATTCAATGCCTTTGAGCACTAAAAAAAAACTTATCCACATAATATTATTTTTTTTATCATCATTTAATTGTTAATTTATATATTTATCATTTAGTTTTATAATATACTACTTTGTAAAAAAAGCCAATATAATATTTATCAACATAATATTGAAAAGTTTATTTCATTAATATACTTTTATTCGACTATTTCCATAGTTGGTATATTTGTCATCTAATTTTGTAATATACTACTTCATGGAATTCAAACTCTATAATACTTAGAGTGTATTTTCATTATTTTAACAACTATTCATTACATAAAAAAAAATATATTATCATTATTTTAAATAATATATAATTTTTATAGTATATTTTGATTATTTAAATTATTTTTACGTCGAAAGACGTACATCTATTGATCATGAGCATATTTAATAGGTTTTTAGTGCTTAATCAGTTTTGTATGGACAAGATTAAATATTGATGGAATATTTTTAGTAGTCTCAATAAATCAATGGTTGTGATTTCAACCACTAACTTCCTCACTATTATAAAGACATCAGTTTACATGTTTATGTTTTTACTTTTACTTAATCATATTTAAAATTTACTATGGTGGCTAGCTGATTGCCATGTATGAGTGATTAGAGTTACATTTTCTAGGTTAACCTAAAACTTTGGCCTTCACCAACCACGTTCTAGACACCTATTTTTCTTTATAATATTTTATTTTATCATTTTAATGATGCAGCGCACCTATTCGAGGATTATTCTTTCATACACAGACACCACCTATTCTTTATGTGTCGCTCACAATTTGCAGCGACTATCCATTCTCCCGTTACCTGCAAGGTGGTTCAAGTGGAAGTTGTATTGGAACAACGTGTAATCGGCCATTATTACGCAGAAGATGAACGGTTTGTTGTTTTAAATGTATAATAATTTAACTGGGGTTTCTTTATAACTGGAGGTGCGATTGAATCTGCCAAGAGCGAATAAATGATACATTATCAGGGAAGCACTCTCGCCCTCATCCCGCCGCTCCGATGAGATGAACCAGCAGAACTATTGTCGCTCGATTAGGCTTTTAAAGTCGAGCACAGTGAGAAATACAGGGAGCCGCAGGACGAATGTTGCCATGAACAGATTCTGATAAATGGATAAAAGGAAAAATGCTCTCCAGAGGTGAGGATACGGTGGAACATTTCTAAATTTTAGAATTTATATTAAAATGAGTTTACAATCACATAGTTTGTGCTAAACTGTTAAATTTTATGATATAAAAGATTGAGATTTAATTTTGTGGAYTGGTACGGATACAKAGTGCCATTTTGTTGCTAAGTACTATATGATTGCCAAGTTTAAATGATTAAACTTTGGATTGCGTTGGCTGTAGACGCTCATTTTCTGGTTGTGCGTTTCATTTTCTRGCTGTGAGTTTCATTTTCTGATTGTGCGTTTATGGGGAGGGTGGAAGACTATAACAAAGGCTTATTATAACCTATAAAAGGCATTTAGAGTTTTGACTATTAACCGACCGGAAAAAGCTTTGGCATCACCCTTTTGGCGTTCATCAACCACGGTTTTGAGTGGCTGTGCTAGTGATAATACATTATTTATAAGTGATACTTCTACTACATTTTAATATCCAACTTTGAATATAAATCCCCATAGAAACGTTCACAATTTTATTTTTTTCCACAAAAATATATATTTTTTTACCTTTAAAAAGCACCTTATACATATACATGTTTCCAAACCCCATAATTGTTTATGATGTGTGGTTCATGAAGTGAGGGATAGAAAGAGCCGACGGGTTGGGGATGGCGGATGAACAAGTGAAAACTGAAGCTCTCCAGATACTCAACGTATGCCGAATCCTCCCTGGTTTGATCGTCTTCGATCTCGACTACACTCTCTGGCCTTTCTACTGGTAAGTTTTCTCTTCCTTTTTTCTCAAATTCCAGCATAACTCATGTCCTCACGAGGGTGTTTTCATTTTTCCCGTCTCTGGATTCACTTTTGAGGGATATTATATCTCAATTGAGGCCTGGTTTCATTTTTGCTATTTTTTTTGAGATTCGGGTATTTGTTGGATTGTTGGGAACTTGACCCTCCATTGGATATTCACTCAACTGCAACCAATTATGGTCCAGATGGTCTCCTTCATTGGGTGAATTCATCCAATAAGTTTGTTATCAGATAGATGGGATGTTTCTAGCTTTCACATCAACGGGGCAGCTTGCTGCTGAACCGATCCTGTCTTAATTGCCTTGAAAGCATCATTGAAGAGTCTTGTGTTGGGGTCTTTTTGAGAGATTTAACATTTTTTAACAGGAACATTTGGGCTTAGCCTGCGAATAGAGTTGCTTAATTTTCTCCGCTCTTGTGGACCGTCAAGGTCGCTGCTGTGGCTTCCCCCGGTTCCAGTTGTGATTTTACTGGAGCCTGTTCGCCGGGATTTGAACGCAGATCATCTTCATAACAAGTTCTCCGAACTTATTATTAAACTACTGCCAGACATATTTCTTTTGAAAGATTTAACATCGTACATAAAAAGTAAATGGATTAAGGGAATATAGCTACGAGACCTGTTGTGGAAAATTGATCCCTTCCTTGTAAAAAGTTTGAGTTCTAGTAGTGTCAGCAACATTATCATTCACCGGTGTGTGGAAATCTTTAGATAGTGAAAACACTGCAAATTGCTCACACCTATCACTTTGGTAAATTTGTTGAAGAAGAGCTCACCATAGAAGTACTAGTCCTAGATTCTATGAACATACTAAGCAGTAAGAATTCAACAAAAATCTAGCACTAGATCATTCAGAAGAACTCGCCAAAGAAGCACTCGATCTACTCCCAGAGTAACAAGTATTGAGCAAAAATCTATCTCTAAATTTGTTAAAGGAGAGCTCATTAAACAAGCGCTAGCCCTAGATTTTATAAACACGCTCTTGGAGAAGCAACAGCACATTCCGAATGATGCACATTCTGAAGGAGATTGGGTGGAAACTTGAGCAAGGAAATTCTACACATTGCCAAATCTGGCCTAGGGTTCTTGGACATTCTTTCTTTTCAGTTTTTAAATCCTAGGAGGACAGATGCACGTGTGACAGGAGGAAGAGAGAGAAGGCCGCACGTGTGGTACAGCTAGAACAAACCGCATGTATGGTACGACCAAAACAGGCCACACGTGTGAACATGCCGCACATGTTGTATGGTCAGAATAGGCCGCATGTGTGAATAGGCTGCACATGTGGTACATAACATGCCACACGTGTGAAGGTACATGTGACGTCTGCAGCCGTACGACTGACGTTAACAGATCGTACAGCAGCATATTTTTAAGTTGGGAATTTTCTGGATATTTGCTGAATTTGAAATTTTTGAGATGACTGGTTTTGTCCTCAGATTTGCTGGTTTGGTAATTTGTTGAGAGGGTTGATTTTGCCCTAAAAAATTCTAAATCTAAAAAGTTTACAGAATATAAAATTGTGTCTCTTGTGCATGGATGGTTTATCTATGATATTTATGTTTCCATTGTAATTTTCTGTCATAATTTCAGTGTAAAATTATTCAGTGATAACAGCCCTAGGGTTTGCTGTTTGAAGTCACTTGGAAGTAATTTTTAGATTTGAAATTAGATGCTTAAAGATTGACAATTCAAAGATGGGTTCTTTGCGTATCCCCATGCAAAATTTCCTCAAAGGACCAATCGAAGACAACTTTCATGGAATGAGGATCTTCCTATTATACCATCACATTGTTTGGCCACACAAACCAAAGTTATTAGGACTGGAACTGACACAATCTCAAACTAGTACAGAATTGGAACTATCCTGTGAATTGGTTTATGAACCTGTCTACTAAAAAACACATAAAACCTGTCTACTAAAAAACACATAAAACATGCAAAATTTTATATATACATTTTCATGTACACCAATGTAAATCCAAAACATTAAGCACCAAATATGTGAAGTTTGCTTGTTTTAGGGTTTGAGAGACGTTAGCTTTTGGAGTTACTCCGAAAGTGTTTACACCATGTTTTGGGGTATATGGTGTATGTTCAACACTTAGATGGTCCAAGATGGATTGGCACATGGGAGATGGTCTGTGATGGATTTGCACATTGGAGATGGCTTGTGCAATGGTTGCTTGACCTCAATTGGGTGCTTGCTTGCCATTCTTCCCTAAGGCATTGGAGTTCTCTTGACAGCTTGGGGGACGTCTTTCATGATGGCCACATGGAGAGGTTCACTTGCTTAGATAATGCCCTACTTAGGAGGAGCAATGTTGTGCTTCTTGGAGGAGGGCACCAAGCCCTAGATAGCATGCAATTTCTTGGATTCCTGGATGGAGGCTTGGAGTTTGCTTAGGGACGTTAGAGTTGTGACAATGTTCATGTAGGGGCGGTGGACCTTGTTGATGTTTTGGTAGCTGCGAGAGGTATTAACCTCCATGGATAAACCTTTGACTAGAATAGAATATTTCAGAAGCAAGAGAAAACCTAAATAGATGTATGAAAACCTTGGAAGACAAGTCGACTCAGCGGAATAAGTAATATTAAAGTATTATATGCAAAAAAGGACAGGTCGAACCTGCTTGAAGAGACACATGTTCACTTGGCCAGATTAGTATAAATAGAAGGTGCTTTAGCTCATTTGAAAACACACACACTCACTCAGTTGGTGCGCATATCTTAGAGGTGCTGTAGCAGCAGAAGTAGTGCGCAAGTCTAGAAGAGGAGCAACAACAGCTGTAGTGGTGCAACACACTCTTGTTAAGCCTTTTTGGTACTCTTACTTGTGCGCTACCTTGGAGAATGTGCACTCTCTTGGTTTATTTGTTGGTTCTAGTGTGGCTTCCCAGAATCATTCTATCTAGCAAAGGTTAAAGTGCTCGGGGGTGGCTTTGTGCCTATGGTTGGGTGACAATGGTGTAGCATTGTCTATGGTGAAACAAGCACAATACTCTAAAAGGTTATGGGCCCACACCACCTTCGGAATAGTCTAACCATTAGAAGGTAGATCCACAACTCTTTGTCAAGCTCGTTGTAGCACAATTGTAGTTGCAGCTAGGTTTTCTGATCTTCCAGCAACAACAAACCCTAACCTGATTGTTCGGGCACTTTAAGTGAAGCGTTTGGCATAATTCTTGGATATCCTAGTGCGCCCTAACCCAACGCATCTCCTGATGCCCTCAGCCATCAAAAACATCAAAGTTGAATTTTTAGGCCAAAGTCAACGTTTGCTTGGTCAAAGTCAAGGTTTGATTGGTCAAAGTCAAAAGACTGGTCAAGGTCAAAGTCAAAAGAGAGTCATGACTTCCTCCATAAAATCAGAGTGGCGCAGCAGAAGCGTGGTCTCTTGGTAGAGCATGGAAGACAAGGATTGACATCATCCTTGCAAAGAACAGAGGGCAAAATTATGGAACCATAGACTGAAGAGCAGGCGTCAAAGGATGCAGAGTTTGATTTTTGGAGCTTCAAAGCACATGAACGTGGAGTAGGAGAAACAATAAAAAGCAACTACTGCAAATCTAAATCTCTGGAAAGAGAAGGGATCTTTGTCCAAGAAACAATTGTAGAGCCAAAAAGATCTCAGATCTAATACATTCAGAGGAACAACACACTCTCCAAGTTGGAAAGGACACTTGTCTCAGAAGAAAAACAACTCAAGAAGAACAATAGCCAGACTCCAGGTTTTCATATAAGGTTTGATATTTTTATTGTTGCTTAAGTATTGCAATCCTTTATATTTTATTAATGCTAGAAACAAATGAGTACTATTAATATAAATGCTTATTGTACTTAATTGCAATATGAACTAACATCTCCTCTAGGAGATATTTCTTGTTCTTGTTCTTAGGAAGGACACCTTGGTAATGCTATAATGAATTACCATGAAATTGATTTGTTCTTATATAAAATGTTATTATATTGGAAATAGTTTTGCTCTTGTTGTTCTTGTTTTGGGCAGGTTATCCTACGTATTCCAGGAAGGTTACCACAAAAAGCAAGACTTGAAAGGACTCAGAGGGAGTCAAAATTCAGAAGGAGTTAGTGATCAGGAAGAAGCAAGGTTTCGTGACACTTTATAGGATGCATAGGGGCATGCAACAAATGGAAGCGTAGTTCAAGGATCCTCATACGTCTCCCAACATGTATGAGGATTCTCTCATACATGTTGGGAGACGTAGGTGGTATGCAGTTGGTTATGATATGGATCCTATCTATGACATAAGGAGTCATCTCCAAGTATTCCGTTTGCAATTATCACAACGAACTCTTGACCAGTGGCAACAAGGAGATGAGTTTTTTACCGATGCTCCCCAAACACCCAAGGATGACTTGATGCTATGCTTTCCTAATAATTTTCGGTCATACCTTGAGGACTTTGATGATTGCTCCTCTGAGCATTTGGATTTATTCTATGACGATGACTATCAACCACCGTTGTGCTCAAGTTTTGACAGGAGTAAGAACGTTGTTTGCCTAAAGAGAGATTCTCATGACATTTTTCTCCAGCCACCTCTTATTACCTTACCTTGCTGTATCATTAAAGGTGTAGTTGGGAATTATACCTTTTGCATTGAATTTCCTCTGAAGCAAACTCGAGAATCCAAGGATTGGTTGAAAACTACAGATTTTAG
>JASDQU010100600.1:210319-222328 GCA_032191745.1 Picea mariana | reverse complement strand
TCATGTTTTGAGGGTTATGTTTTGGTGATGTTATGGTACATGATTGAGTCATGTCTTGGTGATGTTGGTACATGTTGAGACACATCTTGATGATGATGGTACATGATAAGACACATCTTGGTGATTTTATGGTATATTATTAGAGGTATATATTGGCTATATTGGTATCTGGTTTGGTATATGTCATGGTGATGTTGGATCATGCTTAAGGCATGCCTTTGGATTATGGTTTAAGCAACATATTGGATATTGGAAACATGATTGAGATGTACTTTGGTATATGTTTACATGTTTGAGGCATATCTGGTCTTGTTGATAATGATGATGAGGTATCAATATCAATGATAATGATAGAGATAGTATCAGTTGCAATTATAGGTTGATGTGATAGTGACAGTGAAAATGACATGATGATGTATTGGTATTAGTGAAAATTACAAAGATAGTATAAATGGAAGTCACAAGTTGATTTGACAGTAACAATGACAGTGCCAGTGAAAGGTTTATGTATTAGTTATAGTGAAAGTGATAGTGACAGGTTGAGTCTATACTTATATTTCAGGGAGTAAGGATTGGGAAAGGAAAGGGGTTCATATCATCCTTTCAATTGGTGCTAGATAACACTAGAAGTTGGATATTCCTTTAGGTTGGAGCCTATAAATCAGTGGATCCTAGTCTCCTTCCGGTTGGAGCCGAAGAACACAAAGAGTCATAGATTCCTTAAAGTTGGATCCTGTATACTAGGGGATTGGACCCTCATTCGAGTTGTAGCTGGAGAATTTAGGGATTTGTATCTTTCTTCAGGTTGGATCCTATAAATAGGGGGTTGGAGCCTCCTTGGAGTTGGTGCTGGAGAATTTGGAAGTTGGTGATTACTATGAATGTAATCTTTGATATATAAGAAAGCATTTTGTGGTTTTCTCCTATTTGGGTTTCCACATCAATTCTGGTGTAATATGTATGTGGTTATTTGTTATTCATTTTTTATTGAAACTACTCATAATATATTGAATGAAATCATAAATTTTATGTTGCTGATAAATTTAATGTTCACATGTTCTGATTAAGAAATGGTAAAAAGTGCTCAATATTGATTCAACCCCCCTCTCATTATTGGTGAATATTCCAACAATAGAAACTGCTAGAGTAGGGAATAATTTGACTAAGCACCCCACGTTGTGAGTCACCTATCATCATAGTACCCAAGAAGGATGGAACTTGGTGATTGTGTATAACTACAAAGATTTCAACAAGATCACCCTCAAGAATCAATACCCTCTACCTAGGATCGATTATTTGTTAGATCAACCGCAACATGCCAAGTACTTCACCAAGTTGGATCTCAAATCAAGATACCATCACGTACGTGATAAATAATAAGAAACATGGAAGATCACCTTCAACATAGAATACATTTATGTAATTGATGATTGATTTATTGTTTCCTTATTTACATTCATTTGGAAAAGTGTATTTTGATGACATATTGGTTTATATCTCTACTTGAGAAGAGGACATTTCACATCTCATACAAGTGTTAGAGACTCTAAAAAAACATGAATTGTTGGCTAACCTTAATAAATGTGAGTTTTATCAACAATCACTGATGTATTTGGAGTAAATGATCGATGGAGGAAAACTCAAGATATATCCCACAAATATGGAGGCCATCCTCAAGTGTCTAGTTCCTACTAATGTCACTAAAGTTAGGAGAGTTTTTGGGGAATCACAATACATATGGAAGTTCATGGAATCCTTTTTAGTGGTGGTTGCACCACTCCATGTAATAAAAAAATGTGGGGAAAGAATGAATAGAATCCTTACAAAGTGGAGACATATGCAAGTAGTTATTTTGTTGGAATGGTATTGATGCATGAAGGTAATCTAGTATGTTATCATTCTGAAATTTTTCAAGGGGGGGATCTTGAAGTATACTATGCATGATAAAGAAATCTATGGCTTGTTTCAAGTTTTTAAGAAGTGGAAGAATTACATTATGGGAAAGGAAACCATTATCCACATTGACCACCAAACATTGCAGTATGTGCATGCCCATAGAAAGATTCAACAAACTAGACACTATAAGTGGATGGGGATTTTGTAGTACTTTCATCTAGTTATAAAATATAAGGGAAACACTAATAAGTTGGAAAACATGCTTCCAAGGACACCTAAATCCAATATTACATCTTTGGAAAATCATATGCACATGGATCCTTCTACCCATGATGCATACAAAGAGGCATACATAGAATATTGAGACTTTAAAGAGGTGTTTCAATAGTTATAAGGCCAACTTCATGAAGAATAAGGTGTCAATAAGGCTAATTATCATCTCCATAATGTATTTATCTACAATATAGACAATCTTTATGTACCTAAAGGTGAAATATTGCAGATTATCAGAGAAGCTCAGACCTCCAAGGTTGCAAGACACTTTGGCATTAGTAATATAGTTGCTAACTTACAAAGGTATGTGTATTTCCCCAAATTCAACAAGATTTAGCTCAGTATATTAGAGGATGCATACTTTTTTGTACCGAAAATCCTAATAATATAAAGTAAGGTTTTTACCATCCATTACCTATACCCACTTGACCCTCGGAAATAATTTTCATGTACTTTATGGGTGGTTTCCCAACAACCAAAAAGGGACATGAATATCTACTTGTGGTAGTTGAAAATTTTAGCAAGACATGCATTCTTAAGAGTTGTAAGAAAACAATCAAAGAAAAAGAATAATCAAACATGTTCCTTGAATAGGTATAGGTTTTGTAACATTCCCCAACTTAACCAAGGAACATTACTTCCAAAAATACACAGAAATTTAAAAACAATATTCTAATTAAATTCATGTATCTTACCAGCTATAAATTATACATAGAATTAACTAGTTTTAGATACCCATAACTATATACTTCTACGACATGCTAAATTAAACATGAATATATCTAATTAAATGACTTACAATAACATATAAATCATTCACAAACAAAGATTAAAATGCATAGAAACTAAACTCATATATAACTTAGGAAATTGAAAAACACTTGTCTTTTAAAACACTTGTGCAACCAGTTGCTTGGGATGGAAATTACACCCAACTACAAACTTGATGTTCTATATATAAACAACAAGTCACCATCGATATGGGCCTATGAATCCACAAGAAAAGGGTTTCTCTCAATGTCTCCTCACAACTCAAAATCCCACAACCCATTGGTATTCTCCTACATATATCTCGATTTCCACCAGCTCTGTTCCTCTTGACCTACCCAACCCAAAGAATGTACCCCTTCACTGATACTAGTCCATCAGGAATCCCATTCATTTATCAGATTCTCTCTAGAATATGAAACTAGGAGTCTCACTATTGGGTAGTCAAGGGAACTCACTGGCAAGAAAACTACTAGGAAAATAATAGCAATCAATTGTTGTTATAGTGAAACTCACATAGAAGTTCACTCTCCAGTCCTGGAAACCTGGTTCTTTAGTATTCAACTCCAATATTCTCCAAAAAAACTTTAGCATGCTCCATATTTTTCATATCCTTCTTTCTGTAGCTCAAGTTCTCTTCTTCCATTCTCTCCAATTGTTTTTCATGCCAAAAACGTGTCTGTGAAAAAATGCATGTTCTCCCCATATGAATTTCATCTCTTTTCCCCAAGTAAATTAACTAATCATTATACCCAATGTTGATTTTACTTCATCTCCATGCTTCTAATAAATATGGGATGTGACCTTTTACACCCACCATCTTACACGAGTTTAATGATTGGGCTCTCATACACTCAACTAGAAAATAGAAGGTTGTCCCCAATGATAATAAAATTTAGGAAAGTGGGTTTGAACTAATACCCATAAATAATTTCCCCTTTGGACCCCTCTTTAACACTCCATTATCTGAAGGAAAAATCAACCCCAATCTCTATCCATGTCCCCCAATATCTTGCATCACATTTTATTTATTAAAATTCGTAAACATAATTTGCATATTACATCGATTGGCCAAAGCAACATCACTATTTACAATATTCATTAATTAAATTGAGTATTATAGTGGGGATGTTATGTTCCCCCTCCCCTACAATTGTGCGTAATCCTAGGTTCACATCACCATTCTGAAATACATATACAAATGTACATCACAATCTTTAGAAAAAAGAAAAAAAAATGCAATTTCCCAACTCCAACAAGAGTTCCATTCATAATCTCTCATTCTTCTCAACCTGCTGAACCAAGGAATGTGTCCCATTCACTACCCTCAGTTCATCGAGTTACACCATTGTTTTACCAAGGCTTTCAATGCAGATGAAAAAGAATACTGAGATGTGCTTCCATAACTCTAGCTACTAAAAAATGGACTCTTGCATTTTCAACTTATACTTTCTTCAAAATTGACAAAACATTATGAGTATGCATCCTGCATAGTTTCTTCGTGATCCCACATTTCATATTCAAGACCGTAGCAAATCCATTGGACCTTTACCAGGATGATTTCTTTGTTCCTGAGAAATTTAACTTCCAGTCTAGGATGTGTAATGGTTCCACCTAGAAATACCCTTTGTGATACACCTGGATCACAATCCAATCAATTATGTGGTTAGGGTCAGGAACAAATTTATTTAATAATGATACATGAAATACATTATGCACTCTCATGGATTCCGGAAATTCTAGAATATATGCAATTGTCCCTATCTTCTCTAATATTTCAAAAGTCCCACAATATATTGCTTCCATCTTCGAGAAGTAACCTGATATTAGAAAACATCTTCTCACTTTCTCTTTAGAAAAACATGTTTTCCCACTTTAAAATATATAAAAACTTTTTTCTTGTCTGCACAAATTTTATTCATGTCATCAGAAACCTTTAAATTATGCCTGATCCTTGTCATATGATCTTCCATTTCATTCAACAAATATATTCCAATGATAGCTTCGTCTGTTGGATTATCACAACTCACTAGTGTGTTACACTCCCTTCCATACAAATCTTCAAATGGGTTGATTTTTAATGAGGCTTGATACCTATTATTGTAATAAAATTCCACTAAGTGGATATAATCTTCCTAGTTTGATGCTTTAAAATCTATAAAAACTTTTTTCTTGTCTGAATTAATTTTCTTCCTATCCTCAGAAACCTTTAAATTATGCCTGATCCTTGTCATCTGCTCTTCCATTTCATTCAAAAAATATATTCCAATGATAGCTCCATCTGTTGGATTATCACAACTCACTAGTGTGTTACACTCCCTTCCATACAAAGATTCAAATGGGTTGATTTTTGATGAGGCTTCATACCTATTATTGTAATAAAACTCCACTAAGTGGATATAATCTTCCCACTTTGATGGTTGGTCCATCACATAGATTATGAGCATGTATTCAATGATTTTGTTGGTTCTCTCTATTTTTCCATCTCACTCTGGGTGATATGTTGTATTGAAATTTAAACTTGTCCCAAAGATTTTGAACAACCCTTTCCAAAAATTGGATATGAATTTTGGATCTTTGTCTGAAATCCTTAGGCACCCCATGTATCTTGGCAAATTCTTTCATGTATATTTCTACATTATTTTCTACCTTGTTTGTAGTCTTTAATGGAATAAAATGTGCAACCTTAGTCAATTTATCCACCACCACCATGATGGAATTGTGTTTCCTCATTGTTATGGGTAGATTCGTAATAAAATCAATGGTAACCAATTCACATTTCCATTGAGGAATGGGAAATGGTTGTAATATACCAATTGTATGCCTATGTTCATCCTTTACCTCCTGGCACTCTAGGCTTATGACTATGTAATCATCCACTTATTTCTTCATTCATGGCTGAAATTGTTCACTTCTTATGACTGCAATTTCTTTTTGATATCCTCAGTGCCCAATATATGGCACATTTTTCATTTCTTTCAGCACTGTATTTTTTCATCTCACCAGAATTTGGGAAATATTTTCCCTCTTTACATGAGTATTCCATCCCCATACAGTTCATAATATTTAAATCTATGCTATAAATTTTCTTATTATAATTTTTCTTCTACTAGTAAATATTGTTGATGTGAATTTGCAAAATCTAAAATGTTGTCCTTTAAATATGTGATGTGCATGTTGATGGCTGCCATATGCATCTTATGTTATCTTCTACTGAGTGCATAATACACTTGATTTTATTTTCCTTTGATATGTTTAATTTCAAAGTCATATTCACTCATAAATTCGAGCCATCTAGTTTTCCTGATGTTTAATGTGGACTGTCCAAACAAATGTCTCAGACCACATTGTTCTTTCCTTAGCTCAAATATTCTCTCCTTGAGGTAATGTCTTGAATTTTTAGCACATGAAAAATGACTACTAATTCCAACTCACGTGTATCATAATTCCTCTCATGCTCTTTTAGTTTTCGGGACTCATAACATACCACATGATCCTTTTGAGTGATGAATCCATTGATCCCTTCCTTGCATGTATCAATTCCCTTCAACTGCTAAAATATCTCTTCACACTTGGAAGTCCATTCAAAATTCACTCCCTTCTTTTGCAAAGTTATTGGGATTGCAACCTTTGAAAATCATTTTATGAATCTTCGGTAATAATTGGAAAGACCCATAAATTGTCTAGCCTCTATCACATTTCTTGGTTTTTTCCATCCTCTAATGGCCTTTATCTTCTTGGGATCAATCGTTATCCCATCATCTTAAATAATTCTCCCCAATTAGTGAATATTATTTTGATAAAAGGTTATTTTACTTAGTTTGGAATACATTTTATTCTCTTTTAAAACTTGCAGCACCATTCTTAAATGTTGTTCATGTTTCTCTTTTGTCTTTGACTAGATGAGTATATTATCCAGGAATAGGATCACAAACTTGTCCACATATTCCATGAACACTCCATTCATGATTCACATGAAAACAACTAGGGCATTTGATATCCCACATGTCACTACAATAAATTCATAATTCCCATATTTTGTTCTCAACGTTGTCTTGTTGATATATTATTCATTTATCCTCACTTGATGATATACTGATCTCAGGTCAATCTTGGAAAATATTCTTGCACCTTTCAACTAATCAAATATATCATCAATCCTTGTTAAAAGATATTTTTTTTATAGTGACCTTATTCAGTTATCTTTAATCAATACACAACATTAAGGTTTCATATTTCTTTTTCACAAAACAAAATGGGGCTCCCTCGAGTGACACACTTGGGTGTATATACCCCTTCTTTAATATCTCTTCAATTTGCATCTCCTACTCATTAAATTCTGGTGTGCCCATTATATAAGGTGTCTTGGACACTGCGTCATCTCCTAGAACCAAATCAATAGATAAATCAATGTCTCTCTTTGGTGGAAGTCCTAGGATTTCCCTAAAAACATATTCAAAATCTCTCAAGACTAGATGGTCTTCAATGCTTGGCATTATATCTATGGCTACCTATTCCTTATGGGCTATGAAAATATGACATACTTTCCTAAAACTCTTTTTTAGCTCCATGTATGAAATTTTTCTAATAACTAAAAATCTTAGAATTCCTTGAACTTCTTCGTGCTAC
Organism: Picea mariana; assembly: GCA_032191745.1. Lineage (NCBI taxonomy): Eukaryota > Viridiplantae > Streptophyta > Pinopsida > Pinales > Pinaceae > Picea > Picea mariana. Next base: position 214,762 of record JASDQU010100600.1, on the reverse strand, counting down.
CCCTCTTCATTAAGACAAGTGATTGTCTCGTTGTAACAATCTAGGAAAACATGGTGTTTTTCCATCCAATCCATTTCAATTATAAAATCATATGAAACTAAAGGTATGATGTTCACATATACCTCTGTATTGACTCCATTCATCACTATTGAGAAATATTCAACCAACTCATTGATTTTCATCTTAGCCCATGTCACTAGTTGAACTAACCAATATTTCCTATTGTTACTCTTTTGTAAGTAAAATATTTCAACAATGTTAGACTTTATGTAACTATATCTAGCTCCATAATCAATTAAAATTTCTATGGTTTGGTTATCAATATTACGATCCACTTCGATCATGGGGGATTGGTATTATTCTTTCTTGTTGTCCAAGGATGCCTAAATCCTTCTCATGCTTCCTGCCATTTCTTCCATTGTTTAATCTTTCTGAATGTTGTGGATAGTTCTCACTCTTTCACCTTTTTTAGGGAAATCCCTATATAAGTGATTTACCTAACATCCCCAACATTTTACAAGTTGTTCCCTTGGGATTATCCCAATTGAATAATCCATTATGGGCTCATTTTTGGTAGACTTTCCTTGTTGATTTTATTGTGAGTTGTTTTTAAAAAAGAGTGGCTTAAATATGTTATACCTTTGATCCCTCCTTCCTTTCAACTTGTCATTTTTATCTGTTTGGAATATTGGCCTCCCTCTTCTCTGCTCATAAATATGATTCACTATTATTATGGTCTCCTTCGAAGTCCTAGGGTTATCATAGTGTATCTTAGAAATGTATAAGGAAGGTAACCCACTCAGAAACCTTTGTATTTTGACCTTCTCATCCTTTATGAAGTGCACATACTTCAAAAACTCAAAGAACCTCTTCTCATATTCATCAATTGGCATGCTTCCCAATTTGAGTTCAAAGAACTCTTTCATATTTCTTTCATAGTAATGCTCGGAAAATAATTTATTTTTGAAATATCCTTTGGAGTGCCTCCATGATACCTTCCTCTCATCAAGGTGTTTGTCTTTTCTTAAGTTGATCCCACCACATGGTTTCCTTTCCTTCAAAGTGGTAGGTTTCAATTATTATTTCTACCATTGAGGGATAGTGATGAAGATGGAAATATTTCTTCATTTCCAATAGTCAGGCCTAGTATCTTCTCCCTTCATCTTCTCACCATTGAAATTTGGTGGCATGATTTTTCCAAGTTCACTTGCAAGTTGTATTCCTTAGGCCTTCTCCTCTTCCTTCAGATAGTAAACACACTTGGTTTGTTCACTGGATGTGAACTTGCATGATCTCTCCAAATGGATTTCTCTGGGGAATGATGGCAAACACTCATTCTCCTTGATTACCTATCATTCACATGCACTTCCCTTCTGTTATGGGTTCTATATTTTGTCACATGTCTATCACTATCCACTTATTTTGTTTTAGAGTCTTTATTGTCTTTCCTATGAAACAAATTCAGACTATGTAGTACCTCCTCCTGATACTTCATAATCTTCTCATTATATTCCCTATAGATCTACACCTCTCTATGAAGGTTTCCCATAGTTATAGGCTCTTGCCTGCATCTTCTTTCATTAGACTTTGTCTCGAAATTTCCCATGCTAACATGTAGACCTATGACCTCCTCCTCATGGTTGTAAGATTCATGGGCATCTTCCATGATTGTAGTTATCATTCAGGGGCCAAATTTCCCTCTTGAACCTCTTAATTATGCAAGAAAATGTGCATGCAATAAAAATTATGTTACACAAAAATACACATACAGAGTTTTGGAGAAAGAATACATAAATTTTTTGCTCTTTAATGGACACCATTCATTTTAATTTGATTTGACTATAACATTTTTTACCTGGATCAATTTTCTAGGCTTCTATATGGATTCTCCTCATGAATTCCTTTCCAATGACTATTCATCTTCCCAATACTGAGTTCTGAGATGAAAGTTATGGCCAATTGAATATTTCCACTTTACCCCTCTTGTGCACCTTCTCCCAAATGAAAAATAATATCAAACACCAAATTTGGCCACTTATATAGGTAAACCTATTAGGAACCAAGAAAATTATTTTATGAGTCACATATAATATTTCTAACACTGAATTCACAACAACTTTCAGATTGTCAAAATAATGCTCCAATAAAAAATGTAGCAACCTTGAAATGACAACTTTGTACTTTTTCAACCCTTTTCCAGATAGATTTTTTAAAAACTATTATTGGAAAAAATTTGCTATGTGGCATCCTTGCTAATGTGGCTTTTGATGTGGCATTTTGGATCCACATAGAATCTTGAGGTGATTCCAGGTAACCCTCTTAGACAACCTCACCTTTCCCTGTCATCCTTTTCCTTCCTCCTCCTTCTCTCTCCTTCTTCTTTTCTTATTTATCCTACTTTACATTTATTGAATTTTATAAATAATAATAAAAAATGTATTTGTGGATTCACCTGTACTGGTTTCCACATGGAACCACCACAATGGCCCATGCTTCTGGAAGGTCCCATCTCCCCTAACAATCATCCACCTTATGCCCATACCTATACTGTGGGGATGGGTGGATCCCATTTCACACCCTTTATCCCTTGGTGTGCAAACTTACATGCTCCCAGATCTAGTGTTAGAGATGATCGAATGATCGACGAATCACAACTATTTCACATCATCAAAATGCTCGAGCATTAATGACCCACGGTGATGAAATACCACAAATTTATAAGGGATAATTAGAGCTCCCTCATTAGTTTCGTAACCCAAGTAAATTTTTCAAAATTCTTCACCCTCGCATGTTATACCACCAATGGTATGAGGGCTCACCACTTTGTCAACGTTGCACCTACGTCATCTATCGGTCCTGCCACCACACATTGCAGAGCCCCAAAATTACCACTGGGGTCTACCACCCCACCACCGTCTCTTTACACAATGTAATTTCCACCATGGAAGTACACTTCACAACTACCATGTTTCTTGAAACATGGTCTCCATGTCACCACTGACATCATGCACGAAAACTTACCAAAAATTTTCCAACATTTTGAATTTTTCAAGAACGCCTAAATTCAAAACTTCATCCCTGACCACCATGGAAGCTCTGTAATTCACTTCCTATGGTAAATTTTATCCCTTTGCATGTCAATTCAACCTTTTCACTTGAAATATAAAACTTTTGTGTTGATTTCTCGATGCATTTCACTACAGGAATTGGGGCTTTTACCCAATTTCACCCTAGATATCCTGAAAAATCCCAAATTCAGCCCATTATAGGCATAAAACACTCAAAAAGAGGGTAAAATTGAGGGTTTAACCTGTGAGTTATAATTTGCCGAAATTATAATCAATTTCCTCAAATTGTTGCGTGGAAAAATATCACAAACACACTACATACATCCTCTGAACTTTAAATTTAAAATTCCATCTTCTACATGTTGTTTCTGGCCCATGAAGGCTCAATGTTGAACCCGTGGCTCTATTACCAATCTGTAACATTCCCCATACATTACTTGTGAAAATACACATAAATTATAAATTGTTCTACTAATTAAATTCATGTAGCTGAACAACTATGAATTATACACGTATTTAACCATTTTTAGATACCCATAACTGTATTATTCTAAATCATGTTTAATTAAACATGATTACAATTAATTAAATCCATTACAACAACAAATAAATCATTCACAAAGATAGAGTAAAATGCACAATAGCTAAACTCGCAATTAACTCAGGGAATACATAAACACTTGTCTTTTAAAATGCCCGTGCAACCAATTGCTTGGGATGAATGTTTCAACCAGCCATAGACTTTTTATTCCATGTCAAAACAACAAGTTACGCCTGATTTAGGGCTAGGAATCCATAAGAAAAGGGTGTGTCTCACTATCCCCTCATGGATCAAATATTCCACAACCAACTAGTTTCATCCTACAACTATCTCGATTTCCACCATCTCTCTTCCTCTTGACCTTCCCAACGCAAAGAATGAACCCCTTCACTAATCTCAATGCATCAAGATTCCCATTCATCTACCAAGGTCTCTCTAGTACATGCAACTAAGAATCTCACTATTGTGTACTCAAGGGAATTCACTGCCATGAACCAAAAACAATCACTTGTTGTTACAGTGAAACTGAGACAAGAGTTCACTCTTTAGGATTTACATCCTAGTTCTTTAGTATTCATCTTCAAAATTCTCCAAAAGCACTCCAGTATGCTCCATAATTCACCCAACCTTCTTTCTCTAGATCCAATGCCTTCTTTTCTACTCGCTGCTTGTTGTTCATGCCAAAAACATGCCTATGGAAAACAACTTGTTCTCCCCAAGTAAATTGACTACTCTCTCTTCCCAATGTTTATTGTACTTCATCCCTGTGCTCCCAATAACTATGCGATGTGACTTCTTACACCCACCCTCTTACATGAGTTTAATGAATGGGAT
>JASDQU010100600.1:195124-207208 GCA_032191745.1 Picea mariana | reverse complement strand
GTGCTCCACCTGGATCACAATCCAATCAATTATGTGGTTAGGGTCAGGAACAAATTTATTTAATAATGATACATGAAATACATTATGCACTCTCATGGATTCCAGAAATTGTAGAATATATGCAATTGTCCCTATCTTCTCTAATATTTCAAAAGTCCCACAATATATTGCTTCCATCTTCGAGAAGTAACCTGATATTAGAAAACATCTTCTCACTTTCTCTTTAGAAAAACATGTTTTCCCACTTTAAAATCTATAAAAACTTTTTTCTTGTCTACACAAATTTTATTTCTGTCATCAGAAACCTTTAAATTAAGCCTGATCCTTGTCATCTGATCTTCCATTTCATTCAACAAATATATTCCAATGATAGCTCCGTCTGTTGGATTATCACAACTCACTAGTGTGTTACACTCCCTTCCATACAAATATTCAAATGGGTAGATTTTTAATGAGGCTTGATACCTATTATTGTAATAAAATTCCACTAAGTGGATATAATCTTCCTAGTTTGATGCTTTAAAATCTATAAAAACTTTTTTCTTGTCTGCATTAATTTTCTTCCTGTCCTCAGAAACCTTTAAATTATGTCTGATCCTTGTCATCTGCTCTTCCATTTCATTCAAAAAATATATTCCAATGATAGCTCCATCTGTTGGATTATCACAACTCACTAGTGTTTTACACTCCCTTCCATACAAAGATTCAAATGGGTTGATTTTTGATGAGTCTTGATACCTATTATTGTAAGAAAATTCCACTAAGTGGATATAATCTTCCCACTTTGATGGTTGGTCCATCACATAGATTCTGAGCATGTATTCAATGATTTTGTTGGTTCTCTCTATTTTTCCATCTCACTCTGGGTGATATGTTGTATTGAAATTTAAACTTGTCCCAAAGATTTTGAACAACCCTTTCCAAAAATTGGATGTGAATTTTGGATCTTTGTCTGAAATCCTTAGGCACCCCATGTATCTTGGCAAATTCTTTCATGTATATTTCTACATTATTTTCTACCTTGTTTGTAGTCTTTAATGGAATAAAATGTGCAACCTTAGTCAATTTATCCACCACCACCATGATGGAATTGTGTTTCCTCATTGTTATGGGTAGATTCGTAGTAAAATCAATGGTAACCAATTCACATTTCCATTGAGGAATGGGAAATGGTTGTAATATACCAATTGTATGCCTATGTCCATCCTTTACCTTCTGGCACTCTAGGCTTATGACTATGTAATCATCCACTTATTTCTTCATTCATGGCTTAAATTATTCACTTCTTACGACTGCAATTTCTTTTTGATATCCTGGGTGCCCAACATATGGCACATTTTTCATTTCTTTCAGCACTATATTTTTTCAGCTCACCAGAATTTGGGAAATATTTTCCCTCTTTACATGAGTATTCCATCCCCATACAGTTCATAATATTTAAATCTATGATATAAATTTTCTTATTATAATTTTTCTTCTACTAGTAAATATTGTTGATGTGAATTTGCAAAATCTAAAATGTTGTCCTTTAAATATGTGATGTGCATGTTGATGGCTGCCATATACATCTTATGTTATCTTCTACTGAGTGCATAAGACACTTGATTTTATTTTCCTTTGATATGTTTAATTTCAAAGTCATATTCACTCAGAAATTCGAGCCATCTAGTTTTCCTGACGTTTAATATGGACTGTCCAAACAAATGTCTCAGACCACATTGTTCTTTCCTTAGCTCAAATATTCTCTCCATGAGGTAATGTCTCCAATTTTTAGCACATGAAAAATGACTACTAATTCTAACTCACGTGTATCATAATTCCTCTCATGCTCTTTTAGTTTTCGGGACTCGTAACATACCACATGATCCTTTTGAGTGATGAATCCATTGATCCCTTCCTTGCATGCATCAATTCCCTTCAGCTGCTAAAATATCTCTTCACACTTGGAATTCCATTCAAAATTCACTTCCTTCTTTTGCAAAGTTATTGGGATTGCAACCTTTGAAAATCATTTTATGAATCTTCGGTAATAATTGGAAAGACCCATAAATTGTCTAGCCTCTATCACATTTCTTGGTTTTTTCCATCCTCTAATGGCCTTTATCTTCTTGGGATCAATCGTTATCCCATCGTCTTAAATAATTTTCCCCAATTAGTGAATATTATTTTGATAAAAGGTTCTTTTACTTAGTTTGGAATACATTTTATTCTCTTTTAAAACGTGCAGAACCATTCTTAAATGTTGTTCATGTTTCTCTTTTGTCTTTGACTAGATGAGTATATTATCCAGGAATAGGATCACAAACTTGTCCACATATTCCATGAACACTCCATTCATGATTCACATGAAAACAACTGGGGCATTTGATATCCCATATGTCACTACAATAAATTCATAATTCCCATATTTTTTTCTCAACATTGTCTTGTTGATATATTATTCATTTATTCTCACTTGATGATATACTGATCTCAAGTCAATCTTGGAAAATATTCTTGCACCTTTCAACTAATCAAATATATCATCAATCCTTGTTAAAGGATATTTTTTTTATAGTGACCTTATTCAGTTATCTTTAATCAATACACAACATTAAGGTTCCATATTTCTTTTTCACAAAACAAAATGGGGCTCCCTCGGGTGACACACTTGGGTGTATATACCCCTTCTTTAATATCTCTTCAATTTGCATCTCCTAATCATTAAATTCTGGTGTGCCCATTATATAAGGTGTCTTGGACACTACGTCATCTCCTAGAACCAAATCAATAGATAAATCAATGTCTCTCTTTGGTGGAAGTCCTAGGATTTCCCTAAAAACATATTCAAAATCTCTCAAGACTAGATGGTCTTCAATGCTTGGCATTATATTTATGGCTACCTATTCCTTATGGGCTACGAAAATATGACATACTTTCCTAAAACTCTTTTTTAGGTGCATGGATGGAATTTTTCTAATAACTAAAACTCTTTGAATTCCTTGAACTTCTTCGTGCTACCCCTCTTCATTGAGACAAGTGACTGTCTCGTTGTAACAATCTAGGAAAACATGGTGTTTTCCATCCAATCCATTTCAATTATAAAATCATATGAAACTAAAGGTATGATGTTCACATATACCTCTATATTGATTCCATTCATCACTATTGAGAAATATTCAACCAACTCATTGATTTTCATCTTATCCCATGTCACTAGTTGAACTAACCAATATTTCCTATTGTTACTCTTTTGTAAGTAAAATATTTCAACAATGTTAGACTTTATGTAACTATATCTAGCTCGATAATCAATTAAAATTTCTATGGTTTGGTTATCAATATTATGATCCACTTCGATCATGGGGGATTGATATTATTCTTTCTTATTGTCCAAGGATGCCTAAATCCTTGTCATGCTTCCTGCCATTTCTTCCATTGTTTAATCTTTCTGAATGTTGTGGACAGTTCTCACTCTTTCACCTTTTTTAGGGAAATCCCTATATAAGTGATTTACCTAACATCCCCAACATTGTACAAGTTGTTCCCTTGGGATTATCCCAATTGAATAATCCATTATGGGCTCATTTTTGGTAGACTTTCCTTGTTGATTTTATTGTGAGTTGTTTTTAAAAAAGAGTGTCTTAAATATGTTATACCTTTGATCCCTCCTTCCTTTCAACTTGTCATTTTTATTTGTTTGGAAGATTGGCCTCCCTCTTCTCTGCTCATAAATATGATTCGTTATTATTATGGTCTCCTTCAAAGTCCTAGGGTTATCACAGTGTATCTTAGAAATGTATAAGGAAGGTAACCCACTCAAAAACCTTTGTATTTTGACCTTCTCATCCTTTATGAAGTGCACATACTTCAAAAACTCAAAGAACCTCTTCTCATATTCATCAATTGGCATGCTTCCCAATTTGAGTTCAAAGAACTCTTTCATATTTCTTTCATAGTAATGCTCGGAAAATAATTTATTTTTGAAATATCCTTTGGAGTGCCTCCATGATACCTTCCTCTCATCAAGGTGTTTGKCTTTTCTTAAGTTGATCCCACCACATGGTTTCCTTTCCTTCAAAGTGGTAGGTTTCAATTATTATTTCTACCATTGAGGGATAGTGATGAAGATGGAAATATTTMTTCATTTCCAATAGTCAGGCCTAGTATCTTCTCCCTTCATCTTCTCACCATTGAAATTTGGTGGCATGATTTTTCCAAGTTCACTTGCAAGTTGTATGCCTTAGGCCTTCTCCTCTTCCTTCAGATAGTAAACACACTTGGTTTGTTCACTGGATGTGAACTTGCATGATCTCTCCGAATGGATTTCTCTGGGGAATGATGGCAACCACTCATTCTCCTTGATTACTTGTCATTCACATGCACATCCCTTCTATTATGGGTTCTATATTTTGTCACATGTCTATCACTATCCACTTATTTTGTTTCAGAGTCTTTATTGGCTTTCCTATGAAACATATTCAGACTATGTAGTACCTCCTCCTGATACTTCATAATCTTCTCATTATATTCCCTATAGATCTACACCTCTCTATGAAGGTTTCCCATAGTTATAGGCTCTTGCCTGCATCTTCTTTCATTAGACTTTGTCTCAAAATTTCCCATGCTAACATGTAGACCTATGACCTCCTCCTCATGGTTGTAAGATTCATGGGCATCTTCCATGATTGTAGTTATCATTCAGGGGCCAAATTTCCCTCTTGAACCTCTTAATTATGCAAGAAAATGTGCATGCAATAAAAATTATGTTACACAAAAATACACATACAGAGTTTTGGAGAAAGAATACATAAATTTTCTTCTCTTTAATGGACACCATTCATTTTATTTTGATTTGACTATAAATTTTTTTACCTGGATCAATTTTCTAGGCTTCTATATGGATTCTCCTCATGAATTCCTTTCCAACGACTATTCATCTTCCCAATACTAAATTCCAAGATGGAAGTTATGGCCAATTGAATATTGCCACTTTACCCCTCTTGTGCACCTTCTCCCAAATGAAAAATAATATCAAACACCAACTTTGGCCACTTATATAGGTAAACCTATTAGGAACCAAGACAATTATTTTATGAGGCACATATAATATTTCTAACACTGAATTCACAACAACTTTCAGATTGTCAAACTAATGCTCCAATAAAAATTGTAGCAACCTTGAAATGACAACTTTATACTTTTTCACCCCTTTTCCAGATAGATTTTTTAAAAACTATTATTGGAAAAAATTTGCTATGTGGCATCCTTGATAATGTGGCTTTTGATGTGGCATTTTGGATCCACATAGAATCCTGAGGTGATTCCAGGTAACCCTCTTAGACACCCTCACCTTGCCCTATCATCCTTTTCCTTCCTCCTCCTTCTCTCTCCTTCTCCTTTTCTTATTTATCCTACTTTACATTTATTGAATTTTATAAATAATAATAAAAAATGTATTTTTGGATCCACCCGTACCGGTTTCCACATGGAACCACCACAATGGCCCATGCTTTTGGAAGGTCCCATCTCCCCTAACAATCATCCACCTTATGCCCATACCTAGACTGCGGGGATGGGTGGATCCCATTTCACACCCTTTATCCCTTGGTGTGCAAACTTACATGCTCCCAGATCTATTGTTAGAGATGATCGAATGATCAACGACTCACAACTATTTCACATCATCAAAATGCTCAAGCATTAATGACCCACGGTGATGAAATACCACAAATTTATAAGGGATAATTGGAGCTCCCTCATTAGTTTCGTAACCCAAGTAAATTTTTCAAAATTCCTCACCCTTACATATTATACCACCAATGGTATGAGGGCTCACCACCTTGTCAACGTTGCACCTACGTCATCTATCGGTCCTGCCACCACACATTGCAGAGCCCCAAACTTACCACTGGGGTCTACCACCCCACCACTGTCTCTTTACACAATGTAATTTCCACCATGGAAGTACACTTCACAACTACCATGTTTCTTGAAACATGGTCTCCATGTCACCACCGACATCATGCATGAAAAATTACCAAAAATTTTCCAACATTTTGAATTTTTCAAGAACGCCTAAATTCAAAACTTCATCCCTGACCACCATGGAAGCTCTGTAATTCACTTCCTATGGTAAATTTTATCCCTTTGCGTGTCAATTCAACCTTTTCACCTGAAATATGAAACTTTTGTGTTGATTTCTCGATGCATTTCACTACAAGAATTGGGGCTTTTACCCAATTTCACCCAATTTCACCCTAGATATCCTGAAAAATCCCAAATTCAGCCCATTATAGGCATAAAACACTCAAAAAGAGGGTAAAATTGAGGGTTTTAACCTGTGAGTTATAATTTCCCGAAATTATAATCAATTTCCTCAAATTGTTGCGTGGAAAAATATCACAAACACACTACATACATCCTCTGAACTTTAAATTTACAATTCCATCTTCTACATGTTGTTTCTGGCCCATGAAGGCTCGATGTTGAACCCATGGCTCTATTACCAATCTGTAACATTCCCCATACATTACTTGTGAAAATACACATAAATTATAAATTGTTCTACTAATTAAATTCATGTAGCTTAACAACTATGAATTATACACGTATTTAACCATTTTTAGATACCCATAACTGTATTATTCTACATCATGTTTAATTAAACATGATTACAATTAATTAAATCCCTTACAACAACAAATAAATCGTTCACAAAGACAGAGTAAAATGCACAATAACTAAACTCATAATTAACTCAGGGAATACATAAACACTTGTCTTTTAAAATCCTTGTGCAACCAATTGCTTGGGATGAATGTTTCAACCAACCATATACTTTTTATTCCATGTCAAAACAACAAGTTACCCCTGATTTAAGGCTAGGAATCCATAAGAAAAGGGTGTGTCTCACTATCCCCTCATGGATCAAATATTCCACAACCAACTAGTTTTGTCCTACAACTATCTCGATTTCCACCATCTCTCTTCCTCTTGACCTTCCCAACCCAAAGAATGAACCCCTTCACTAATCTCAATGCATCAAGATTCCCATTCATCTACCAAGGTCTCTCTACTACATGCAAATAAGAATCTCACTATTGTGTACTAAAGGGAATTCACTGCCACGAACAAAAAACAATCACTTGTTGTTACAGTGAAACTGAGACAAGAGTTCACTCTTTAGGATTTACATCCTAGTTCTTTAGTATTCATCTTCAAAATTCTCCAAAAACACTCCAGCATGGTCCATAATTCACCCAACCTTCTTTCTCTAGATCCAATGCTCTTCTTTCCTACTTGTTGCTTATTGTTCATGCCAAAAACATGCCTATGGAAAACAACTTGTTCTCCCCAAGAAAATTGACTACCTTCTCTGCCCAATGTTGATTGTACTTCATCCCCATGCTCCCAATAACTATGCGATGTGACTTCTTACACCCACCCTCTTACATGAGTTTAATGAATGGGATATAATACACTCAAACAAAAAATAGAAGGTTGTCCCCAATGATAACAAAATTAAGGAAAATGGGTTTGAATTAGTACCCATAAATAATTCCCCCCTTGGACCCCTCTTAGACACTCCCTTCTCTTCTCGAAAACCCCACCCCCATCTTTTTCCATGTCCCCCAATAGTTGGCATCACATTTTATTTATTAGAATTCAGAAATACAATTCGCATATTACATCATTTGGCCATAACCACATTCATATCTACATTATGAATTAATTAAACTAGGGATTATAGTGGGGATGTTATAGGTGGACTTTGGCATTCTAACGAGCATCATCTTAAATAGGGAAGCCATATTTCTCAATTCCTTTCGAACTACAGTTTGGGAAAAGAGAGCCACCAAGTTGAATAGATCTACACCATTCCTTCCATACATATATGGGAAAACATAATGAATCAATAAGACATTGTCTTATGTTTTTAGGGGCTACAATAAAAAAACATCCAAAGCCTTAGGATGAAAATATTATCAATATTCAATAATTTATAACAAATCAATCCACACCTCTATTACTAAGTCCCTTTTCAAAACTTTCTTTGGGTGTTTTCTACCTTTTACCTCTGATGTTTTCTATGGACAAGAAGGAGGAGTGAGGGAAGACATCATAGTAGAAGTGTTGAAAGCCAATATAGTTTTTTTTTAAATATTAGGAAAATCCATTTGTAAGTATACTAGATTCTAAATAAGTCACAAGAAAGGTGCAAGGCATGAGATGATCAACACATAATTAAGAAAATACTCAAGGTGGGAGATAGAGTTTGGTTGCAACTCAATAAAGAAAGATTACAATGTCCTAGTAATAAGATAAAGTATCAATGGTATGGTCCTTTTGAGGTATTGGAGAAAGTGGGTGATAATTCCTATAGACTTAGTGTACTGCCGTATATGTTCATTTACTCATGAATGTGGAAAATATGAATCTTAATGTGCCTTCGATGTTGGATTAAGAAACCGAGGAGAACTTCCCACCTACCATAAAGGAATTAGAACAATATGAGGAAAATTTGGAAAAATATATATTTTTATAGAAGAATTATATATCTACTAGATAGGGGAAGCAAGACCTTCGGAAAATAAGGTTGAAAGGACAACTTCTGGGCAAGGAAAAATGGTATCTATGAAGAAGGTAGAGGAAGAATTTCCTCACCTCATTCATTAAAATATTATGGGGATCAAAATCATCCCTAAATTGGAAGGTATGATCCAAAATGGATCATTATATCATTTGTCAACTATCTTGATACATTCTTTGTGTAAAAATTTGAGGAATTGGCTCACAGGGCCTAATTTGGAGATATGGGTTTTGGAACCTTGTAGAGTGATTTTGAGGCATCAAGAAACACTTTTTGGGGTCAAATTTTGTAATCCTAGCTCCTATCCCCTTGACATTGTTCTACACATTGATATGTTTCAAACGGTGTAGAAATCACCTCAATCATAGTTATTATGTGAAAGTTATGACTACCACAAGTTGACCTACCTTGTTCACCACCATGGTACCAAGTGGACCCCACGTCTACCTGCATTAATCACACATGTAGAATTTCAATAATATTCTAGAAGGTCCAAAATCCTAATACTAATTGAGGGTTGACGCATGCAAAAACTCTAACCCTATATGGCTATTAGATTATGTTAAATATTGGGTCGCAAAGAGGAAAATGGGTCACATTCCTTTATCATTGTACTTCCATAATTGATAAAATCATATAGGAGTGTGGTTTGAGTGCATATGAGACGAGGAAGAAGATTCTATAGCAACCATTCAGGCCATAGTGTTAAAGGAAACTCCATAGTGGATGCCCCTTTCTTTGTACTCTCATTTTCATATAAGAATAAAAGAGAGTAGAGCATAGTCCTCACCTTCTATCTAGGTTTTGTCCCATATTAGGTTTCCTAGGACACATCTTGTGTGATTTGTGTGATGGTGTGTTCATTTGATTGTTCTTTCCTTTTCATATTTAAGGTATTTTCATAAATTTGAGCAATAAGCTAGTGATAATAAATCTGAGATCTAAGGAAATAAAGTGGTATAGTAAATTATTTCAATATAATACAAGATATTGTGATGAAATATTCCAAAAAAATATCCATGGCATGTTACAAATCATGCATGCTGAATTTTGTTTAACATTCATTTTTTTTTCCTTATTATATAAACAAATAAGTGAGACTGTAACATTCCTTCCTACTGTATTCATTTCATTGCATGAATAGGGAAAACAAGGGAATATATTGCAGAGACAAGAAGCCATATCTTTTTAGAAAATATGTTTAACTAATGTTGTATCATTGCATGAATAGGGAAAACAAAGGAATATATTGCAGAGACAAGCAGCCATATCTTTTTAGAAAATGTGTTTAACTAATGTTGTATCATTGCATGAATAGGGAAAATAAAAGAATATATTGCAGAGACAAGAAGCCATATCTTTTGAGAAAATGTGTTTAACTAATGTTGTATCATTGCATGAATAGGGAAAACAAAGGAATATATTGCAGAGACAAGAAGCCATATCTTTTGAGAAAATGTGTTTAACCAATGTTGTATCATTGCATGAATAGGGAAAACAAAGGAATATATTGCAGAGACAAAAGGCCATATCTTTTTAGAAAATGTGTTTAACTAATGTATCTAGAGTATGATGTGAATAAAAGGAACACAAAGACAACTTTCACTCTTTAATGCAACATTAGTTAATGTATCTAGAGTGTGATGTGAATAAAAGGAACACAGAGACAACTTTCACTAATGTATCTAGAGTGTGAGGTGAATAAAAGGAACACAAAGACAACTTTCACTAATGTATCTAATGGATGTATCTAGAGTTTCATGTGAATAAAAGGAACACAAAGACAACTTTCACTAATATATCTAGAGTGTGATGTGATTAAAAGGAACACAAAGACAATTTTCACTCTTTAATGCAACATTGAAGATACTATATGTCTATGCAACTTGAATATTTCTAACATATATTTCTTTTGTTTCAACATTAAATAATAATACGACAACTACCTTTCTCTTTATCATTATGTACCTTCTTCCACCATAAATTAGAGGAACCATAGTAAAGAGAGTTGCATATTTTAGACAATGATTTAATTACTTTCCATTCTTTCAATTGTCGTTCGTGTTACACCACTACTACTTCCGAAGCTATTTGAATCTTGATCTCTCAATTTTCTTTATTAAAATTTTTCACCTTAATAATTGACCTTGATTTTCTCTCTTTTTAATTATTTTTCTAGAACTAAGAAATTAATTATTTTTCTAGAACTGAGAAATGTGTTAATCTAAACAGATTTCTTATCTGAGGTTGTATTACGCAATTTCTATCTTAGTTATGCATAACTAGATGTAGTTTTCGCCGAGGGTAAATTTATATACCTATTTATGTATATACTCTTTTGGATATAAGAAATAGATGTAGTTTTAACCGAAGGTGGCCATATTTACCATTCCATTTGCATACTCTATTGGAGATAAGAATAGAATAGGAATTGCACAACTAGTTTAGTTCTGAGGTTGTATTACGCAATTTCTATCTTAGTTATGCATAACTAGATGTAGTTTTCGCCTAGGGTAAATTTATATACCTATTTATGTATATACTCTTTTGGATATAAGAAATAGATGTAGTTTTAACCGAAGGTGGCCATATTTACCATTCCATTTGCATACTCTATTGGAGATAAGAGTAGAATAGGAATTGCACAACTAGTTTAGTTTGTGGTAATTATTGTTTCATACCTTTTTTTGGACTTGGGTTCATGAGATTTTGCATTAGTTTTAATAAAGCTTCATCATATATTTTTAGAAATAGAAAACTTGTATTTGTGATTATTTATTTGAACATTTTTTTTTATCACAATTACATATAGTGTCAATAGGAAGACTCTTTTCAGAACAACATGTAATTCATTCATTTAAATATTTATGTGAATACAAGATAGAAAATGCATTTTATATTGTATACCTTATGTTTTATTTTAAATCACATTTTCTATGTTCTATTGCATTACATTCAAAATTTCAACATAAGATATTTAGCAAAAAATAGCATTTGAATGTTAATTTGCATCTTAATAGTCCATTTAATGAATTAAAAATGTTTTTATGAACATTGTTTTATTAAAAAAAAATTCCATCCTCGGCATTGTATTCTATTTCTGTATTCAATATACTACTTACATCAAATTTTAGATCAACATCTATTGTCACTTCACCATCATAAAGTACCATTTTCTGTAGGTATTGTTCTTTTCCCACATGATCATTGAAGATGAGAAAGATGACAGAAAAGGAAATTTGTTTCCCTTTAAGAAACTATGTGCTTGAAATTTAAAACCTCCAATTTCAATTTACATCCAAATTCCTCACGACGACTAGTATGAAAATATATAATTATAAAGTACCATTTTCTGTAGGTATTGTTCTTTTCCCACATGATCATTGAAGATGAGAAAGATGACAGAAAAGGAAATTTGTTTCCCTTTAAGAAACTATGTGCTTGAAATTTAAAACCTCCAATTTCAATTTACATCCAAATTCCTCACGACGACTAGTATGAAAATATATAAT
>JASDQU010100600.1:175493-187360 GCA_032191745.1 Picea mariana | reverse complement strand
AAGATAATTTTTAAAATTTATATATATATATATATATATATCAAATTCTCTCAAATAAGTAATCATATTTACCATATAAATAAATGCATATAAATAATTAAAAGAATAACTTTAATAGAATCATATTTACCATATAAGTAAATGAATATGAAAATTGAAAGAACAAGTTTAATAGATATCATCCGTTTTAATATTTAAATAATTACAAATTTACTATAAAATTTTACCTATTTAACTTGCAAATCATGAAATTAAGTTTGTATATTTTATTTTTATTTTTATTTTTTTTCCATGAAAAAGGCATAATTTAATTCATCCGAAGAGAACTAAATTACATTATGTAGGTTCTTTTAAGTACATCTCTCAACCTTGGATGAAAATATCTAAGAAAAACAAGGCTAAAAACCCTATGAGAGAGTACATCCTGAAGGCATCAGAGATCAAAAGGAAATATATAGTAATCCAAGAATGAAATAGAGAAAAACCAAGATTCAAAGCCCCCACTAGGAGAGAAAAGTGTAGAGAGAAACAAACCAAAAAGAAACCCCAGAAATTGGACAGACCAGGTCAGAGCTATATAGAAACCACACACCAAAAGCACCGATCTGTGTATAGATCAAACCCTGAACATACCAAAAATTGGACGGACCAGGTCAGAGTGGTATAGAAACCACACACCGAAAGCACCAATTTGTGTCTACATCAAACCCTAAACCTACCAAAAAATTGGACAAGAGGACCACACATTGCATGGAACAAACTCCCAAGAAAACCATGTCGAGAGCGAGCGAACCAACCAAGAAATACCAAAAATGGGATGGACGAGGTCTGAGCGGCACACATACCCCTCAAAGGAAAGAGAGACTGTAAGAACTATGTAACCCACTGACTGCAATATCATAACTCGGCAAAAAATATTTGAAACCAGAGCCAAATTTCAAGTATATGCATCAAACCCTGACAACGATCTCGAAACAAGGAGGAAGATATCGAAGAAGGCCTCCAAGGGATGGGGAGGAGCCCCATAGAGATATGACACCAAAAAACTTTAGGAGGTCACTGACGATGGCTATATTGAAGAAATAAAAACGAAGGAAAATAGGGAAGGGCATGGTGCCTCCGAGGAAACCCTCCCAGCTGAACGAAAGAAATGCTTGCACCATCAAGAACAGAAGAGAAAGAATTCATTCTGGAAAGAAAAAAAACAACCCACACAAAGAGGGAAGCACAGGCTCCAGATCGGGAGAACCAGCGACACACACATCAAATCCCTCATCTCGCTTGATCACCAACAAACAAAAAATGGATTGTAGGAAGAAGCCACACCCTAGTCAACGTAAGACAATGATCGTTGCACCCACAAACTAGTGTGAGATCAACAACAATCGGGAGTCGAGGACGACCAAATCTCCACAACAACTGAAGGAGGAAAGTCAAGAGAAGAGCAAGAAAGGGTAACAATGTGGAGTAGAGGAGTCTACGGCTGAGGAAAGCCTAGCCGGAGACCTACCAATTTGTATATTTTATTTACAACTATATATATATATATATTAAATTATAATATTTATATTAAAATAATATATAAATTTACTTACCTCCACCATTTATAAAACCATGTTTATTAAATGTACACCATAGTAAATATTTGACATTTGGAAATAAAAAGTAACCTATACCAAAGAAATATGTGGTATTTATTATTACTGTCTTAATAAATGTCAATATGAAAAATTTATTCTTGATGATAATTTGTTCAAAGTGGACCAACCATAAATGGTAAAACATATCCCAAAATAATTTCTCTTAGCCATATTGATAAGCTCAATAAATGTAAACCAATTAATAAAATAAAATAACTTCTTTTCACTTTCGCTTTTAGAAAAACATGTTTTCCCACTTTAAAATCTATAAGAACTTTTTTCTTCTCTACATAAATTTTCTTCCTGCCCTAGGAAACCTTTAAATTATGCTTGATCCTTGTCATTTTCTCTTCCATTTCATTCAAAAAATATAGTCCAACGACAACCCGTTCTATTGGATTATCACAAATGACTAGTGTGTTATACTCCCTTCCATACAAAGCTTCAAATGGGTTGATTTTTAGTGAGGTTTGATACCTATTATTGTAATCAAATTCCACTAAGTGGATATAATATTCCCACTTTCATGGTTGATCTATCACATACATTCTGATCATGTATTCAATGATTTTGTTGGTTCTCTCTACTTGTCCATCTCACTCTGGGTGATATGTTGTACTGAGATTTAAACTTCTCCCAAAGCCTTTGAAGAACCCATTCCAAAAATTGGATGTGAATTTTGGATCTTTGTCTGAAACTATTGCCTTAGACACCCCATGTATCTCGGCAACTTCTTTCATGCATATTTCTACATTATGTTTTACCTTTTTTGTTGTCTTTAATGGAATAAAAAGTGCAGCCTTAGTAAATTTATTCACCACCACCATGATGGAATCATGTTTCTTCATTGTTATGGGTAGCTTTGTAATAAAATAAATGGGAACCACTTCACATTTCCATTGAGGAATGGAAAATGGTTTTAATAGCCCATTTGTATGCCTATGTTCATCCTTTACCTTCTCACACTCCAAGATTATGGCTATTTAATCATCCACTTATTTCTTCATTCATGACCGGATGTATTGGCTTCTTACGGCTGCAATTGCTTTATGATATCCTCGGTTCCCAACATATGGAACATTTTTCATTTATCTCAACACTATATTTTTTCATCTCACCAAAACTTTGGATATATTTTCCCTCCGTACATGAGTATTCCATCCCCATATATTTCATAATATTTAAATTTATGCTACAAATTATCTTGTTATAATTTTTCTTCTACTAATAAATACTGTTGATGTGAATTTGCAAAATATAAAATTTTGCTCTTTAAATATGTGATATACATGTTGATGGTTTCCATATACATCTTATGTTCTCTTCTACTGAGTGCATAAGCCACTTGATTTTCTTTTCCTTTGATATGTTTAATTTCAAAGTCATATTCACTCAGAAATTCAGCCCATCTAGTTTTCCTAAAATTTAATGTTGATTTTCCAAACAATTGTCTCACACCATACTGTTTTGTCCTTAGCTCAAATATTTTCCCCATGAGGTAATGTCTCCAAATTTGTAGCACATGAACAATGACTACTGATTCCAATTCATGTGTAACATAATTCCTCTCATGTTCGTTTAAGTTTCGGGACATGTAGCATACCACATGATCATTTTGAGTGAGGAATCCATCGATCCCTTCCTTGCATGCATCAATGTCGTTCAATCGTTGAAAGCTCACTTCACACTTGGAAGTCCATTCAAATTTCACTGCCTTCTTTTGCAAAGAAGTGAATTGGATTGCAACCTTTGAAAATCATTTTATGAATCTTCGGTAATAATTGAAAAGACCCATAAATGATCTAAACTATATCACATTTCCTGGTTTTGGCCATCCTCTAATGGCCTTTATCTTCTTGGCATCAATCATTATCCCATATTCTTAAAAAAATTTTCCCAATTAGTGAATCTTGTTTTGATAAAAGGTCTTTTTGCTTAGTTTGGAAAAAAAAATATGTTGTATTAAAACTTGCAACACCATTCTTAAATGTTGCTCATGTTCCTCTTTTGTCATTAATTAGATGAGTATATCATCTAGGAACACTATCACAAAATTGTCCAGGTATTCCATGAGCATTCCATTCATCATTCACATGAAAACAACTAGGGAATTTGATAGCCCAGATGGCACTTCAATAAATTCATAATTCCCATATTTTGTTCTCAACGTTGTCTTGTTGATATATTCTTCATTTATCCTCACTTGATGATAACCTGATCTCAAGTCAATATTGGAAAATATTCTTGCACCATTCAACTGATCAAATAGATAATCAATCCTTGGAAAAGGATATTTGTTGTTTATAGTGACCTTATTCAGTTATCTTCAATCAATACACAACATCAAGGTTCCATATTTCTTTTTCACAAAACAAAATGGGGCTCCCCAGGGTGACACACTTGGGTGTATATACCCCTTCTTTAATATCTCTTCAATTTTCATCTCCAACTCATTCAATTATAGTGTGCCCATTATGTAAGGTGTCTTGGACACTGGGGAATCTCCTAGAACCAAATCAATAGAAAAATCAATGTCCGACTTTGGTGGAAGTCATGGGATCTCCCTAAAAAAATATTCAAAATCCCCCAAGACTGAATTGTATTCAATTCTTGGCATTTTATCTATGGATACCTTTTCCATCTGGGCTACAAAAATATGACATCCTTTCCTAAAACTCTTATTCAGTTGCATGGATGAAATTTCTCTAATAGCTACAATTCTTAGAATTCCTTGAACTCTTCCTTGCTACCCCTCTTCATCGAGACACGTGATTCTCTCATTGTAACAATCTAGGAAAGCATGGTGTTTTTCCATCCAATCCATTTCAATTAGAAAATCATATGAAACTAAAGGCATGGTGTTCACATCTACCTTTGTATTGACTCCATTCATGACTATTGGGAAATCTTCAACCAACTCATTGATTTTCCTCTTAACCCCTGTGGCTAGTTGAAATAACCAATATTTCTTATTCTTACTCTTTTGTAAGTAAAATATTTCAACAATGTTAGAATTTATGTAACTATAGTTAGCTCCATAATCAATTAAAATTGCTATGGTTTGGTTATCAATCTTACCTTCCACTTCGATCATGGGGGATTCATATTATGCTTGCTTGTTGTCTAAGGATGCATAAATTGTTGGAATGCTTCCTCCCATTTATTCCATTGTTGAAGCCTTCTGAATGTTGTGGTAAATCCTCATTCTTTCTCCTTGTGAGGGAAGTCCCTATATAAGTGATTTCCCTGACATCCCCAACATTGTACAAGTTGTTGCCTTGGAATTTTCCCAAATGAATAATCCATTCTGGGTTCATTTTGGGTCAACTATCCTTATTGATTTTATTGTGAGTTGTTCTTGAAAAAGGGTGGCTTAAATAATTTCTACCTTTGATCCCTCCTTCCTTTCAACTTTTCATTCCGATCTGTTTGGAAGACTGGTCTCCCTCTGCTCTTCTCATAAATACGATTTTCTATTAGTATGGTCTCCTTTGAAGTCCTAGGGTTATCATAGTGTATATTAAAACTGTATAAGGAAGGTAACCCACTTAGAAACCTTTGGATTGCGACCTGCTGATCCTTTATGAAGCCCACATAGTTCAAAAACTCAAAGAACCTCTTCTCATATTCATCAATTGTCATGCTTTCCAATTTGAGTTCAAAGAACTCTTTTATCTTTCTTTCATAGTAATGCTCAGAAAAATGTTTATCTTGGAAATATCCTTTGAACTACCTCCAGGATACCTTCCTCTATTCAAGGTGTCTAGCTTTCTTAAGTTGATCCCACCTCACGGTTGCTTTTCCTTGAAGGTGGTAGGATGCAATTAGTATTTCTAGGATTGAGGGATAGTGATGCAACTGGAAATATGTCTTCATTTCCAACAACTAGGCCATGGTATGTTCTCCCTTCATCTTCTCACCATTTGAATTTGGTGGCATGATTTTCCTAAGTTCACCTTGCAAGTTGTCTGCTTGAGGCCTTCTCCTCTTCCTCCAGAAAATATACACACTTGGGTTGTTCACTAGCCGTTAACTTGCATGATATCTCCTAATTGATTTGTCTGGGGAATGATGGCACCCACTCATGCTCCTTGACTACATGTCATTCACATGCACATCCCTTCTGTTATGGGATCCATATTTTGTCACATGTCTAGCACTATCCACTTATTTTTTGATAGAGTCTTTATTGTGTTTCCTATGCAACATATTCAAACTATGTAGTATCTCCTCCTGATATTTCATAATCTTCTCATTATCTTCCCTATATCTCTACACCTCTCTATGTAGGTTTCCCATAGTTATAGGATATTCCATGCCTCTTATTTCATTAGAATCTGTCTCGGCATTTCCCATTCTACCATGTAGACCTATGACCTCCTCCTCATGGTTGTAACATCCCTGGGCATCTTCCATGATTGTAGTTATCATTTAGGGACCAAAGTTCCCTCTTGAACCTCTTAATTCTGCAAGAAAATGTGCATGCAATAAAAAAAAAATTAGACAAAAATATACACATACAGAGATCTGGAGAAAGAATGCATAGAGTTTCTACTCTTTAATGGCCACCACTCATTTTGTTTTGCGCTGACTATAAAATTTTCTACCTGGATGAATTTTCTAGGCTTCTAAATGGCTTCTCCTCATGAATTCCTTTCCAACAAACATTCATTTTCCCAATATTGAGTTTTGATATGAAATTTATGGCCAATTGAATATTTCCACTTTACCCCTCTTGTCCACCTTCTCCCAAATGCAAAATAACCTCAAACACCAACTTTGGCCACCTATAGAGGTAAACCTATTAGGAACCAAGGAAATTATTTTATGAGGCGCAAATAATATTTCTAACAATGAGTTCACAACAACTTTCATATTGTCAAACCGATGCTCTAGTAAAAAATTGTAGCAACCTTGAAATGACAACTTTGTCCTTTTTCACCCCTTTTCCAGATAGGTTTTTAAAAAACTATTATTGGAAAAATTTTCCTATGTGGCATCCTCACTGACATGGATTTTGATGTGGCATTTTGGGTCCACATAGAATCCTGAGGTGATTCCATGTAACCCTCGTAGACACCTTGGCCCTGCCATGTCATCCTTCCCCTTCCTCCTCCTTCTCTCTCCTTCTACTTTTCTTATTTATCCTTCTTTACATTTATTGCATTTTATAAATAATAATAAAAACTTTATTTGTGGACCCACCCATACCAACCTCCACATGGAACCACCACAATGTCCCATGCCTCCAACAACTCCCATATACCCTAACAATCATACAACTTATGGCCATACATAGACTGCATGGATGGGTTGGTCCCATTTCACACCCTTTATCCATTGGCATGCAAACTTGCATGCTCCCATAGCTAACGTTGGAGATGATCATATGATCCATGAACCACAACTATTTCACATCATAAAAATGCTCTAGCATTAATAGCCAGCGGCATTGAAATACCATAAATATATCACGGATAAGTGGTGCTCCCTCATTAATTTCGCAACCACAGTAAATTTTTAAAAATCGCTCACCCTCACATGTGATACCACCAATGGTATTAGAGATCACCACCTTGTTCAAGTTGCACCTACATCATCTATCGGGCCCACCACCACACATTGCATAGCCCCAACGTTACTACTATGGTGCACCACCCTGCCACCATGTAATTTCCACCATGGAAGTCCACTTCACCACTGCCATGTCTCTTGACACATGGCCTCCATGTCACCACTGATGTCATGCACAAAAATTACCCAAAGTTTCCAAAATTTTGAATTTTTCAAGAACTCCTAAATTAAAAACTTCTTCCCTGACCACCATGGAAACTCTATAATTTGATTCCTATGGTCAAGTTTTTCCCTGTGCATGTCAATTCAACCTATGCACCTGAAATCTGACACTCCCATTTCGATTTCTCAATGAATTTCACTATATAATTTAGGGATTTTACCCAAATTCACACAATTTAACCCTAGATATCCTGAAAATCCCAAATTTGGCCCATTATATGCCTCATAACACTCAAAAAGAGAGTAAAATTGAGGGTTTTAACCCATGAGATCAAATTTCCTCAAATTACAAGAAATTTCCTCAAATATTTGCGTGGAAAAATATGACAAACACACTGTAGACATCCTCTGAACTTTAAATTTAGAATTCCATATTCTACATGTTGTTTCTGGACCCTACAAGATCAGTGTTGAACCTGTGTCTCTATTACCAATCTATAGCATTCCCCATCCTAACCAAGGAACATTGCTTGAAAAAATACAGATAAATTCGAAATTGTTTTGCTAACTAAATTCCTGTAGCCTAAAAACTGTGAATTATACACGTATTTAACCATTTTTAGATACCCATAACTATATAATTCTACATCATGTTGAATTAAATATGAATATAGCTAATTATCTCACTTAGAATAACATATAAATCATTCACAAACACAGAGTAAAATGCACAACAACTAAACTCATCATTAACTCAGGAAATACATAAACACTTATCTTTTAAAATGCTTGTGCAACGAGTTGGTTCGGAGAGATGTTTCAACCAGCCATAGACTCTTTTTTCTGTATCTCAACAAAAAATCATGCCCATGTTGGGGCTAGGAATCCACAAGAAAAGGGAGTGTTTCACTATTCCCTCATGGCTCAGATATCCCACAACCCATTGGTATTGTCCTACAACTATCTTGATTTCCATCATCTCTCTTCCTATTGACCTTCCCAACCCATAGAATGTACCCCTTCACTACTCTCAGTGCATAAAGAGTCCCATTCATCAACCAAAGTCTCTCTAGTACATGCAACTAATAATCTCACTAGTTTGTACTCAAGGGAATTCACTGCCACGAAAACTACCAGGAAAACAAAAAAAATCACTTGTTGTTACATTGAAACTCACACAAGAGTTGACTCTTTAGGATTGACATCCTGTTTCTTTAGTATTCAACTCCAAAATGCTCCAAAAACACTATATCATGCTCTAGAATTAGTCTGGCCTTCTTTCTCTAGCTTCAATGCTCTTCTTTCCTACTCTCTAGTTGTTGTTCATGCCCAAAACATGCCTATGAAAAATATTTTTCTCTCCCCATTCAAATTTTCTCTCTTTTCCCCAAGTAAATTGACTACTCACTCTTCCCAATGTTGATTGTACTTCATCCCCATGCTTCCAATAACTATGTGATGTGAATTTTTACACCCACCCTCTTACATGAGTTTAATGATTGGGATTTCATACACTCAACCAAAAAATACAAGGGTGTCCCCAATGATAACAAAATTAAGGAAAGTGGGTTTGAATTACTACCCATAAATAGTTCCCCCCTTGGACGCTTCTTAGAAACTCCCTTCTATTCTGGAAAACTCATCCCCCATATCTGTCCATGTCCCCTAGCCGCTGTCATCACATTCTATTTATTAAAATTAAGAAATACAATTTGCATATTACATCACTTGGTCATAACCACATTCATATCTACATTATACATTAATTAAGATGGGGATTATAGTGGGTATTTTATAAGTGCACTTCGACATTCTAACAAGCATCATCTCAAATAGGGAATCCATATTTCTCAATTCCGTCTGAACTACACTTTGGGAAAATATAGACACCAAGTTGAAGATATCTACAACATTCCATCCAAATATATATGGGAAAACATAATGAATCAATTAGACATTGTCTTTCGTTTTGAGGGGCTACAATCAAAAGCATCCAAAGACTGAGGATGAAAACATTATCTATATTCAATAATTTATAACAGGGAAATCCACACCTCTACTACTAAGACCCATTTCAAAATTTTATTTGGGTGTTTTCCAACTTTTACCTTTGATGTTGTCTATGGACAACAAGGAGGAATGAAGGAAGACATCATAGTAGAAGTGTTGAAAGCCAAGGCTTTTTTTTAAATATTATGAAAATTCATTTGTAAGTATAATAGATTCTAAATAAGTCACAAGAAATGTGTAAGGCATGATATGATCACTACATAATTAAGAAAATACTCAAGGTGGGAGATATATTTTGGTTGGAACTTAATAAGGAAAGGCTACAAGGTCCTAGTAAGAAGACAAAAGGTATATGGTATGGTTCTTTTGAGGTAGTGGAGAAAGTGGGTGAGAATGCATATAGACTTAGTGTACTACCATATATGTTCATTTACTCATTCACAAGTCAAATGAGTTTATCTATAGGCTCATTGACATCTAAACTCTATAGCTCTAATGTAGTGGTCACGATATTTTAGGAAGATGACATTGTTTTCTTCTTTTGACACATTTTACATCAATTCTTTTGATCTTGAAAACAACCTCTTGTTACTTATATCATAAACACTCATATTATAACATAACACAACACAACTTATCTATTTACATTATTTGTACATCCTCAATATCTTAATCAAACTAATTAATCTACCAATGCTTCTTTTTTCTTTCGACATTGTTTTATTATTCCCTACTAAAAGGTGTAAGGAAATTGGTACTTCTCACTTTTGTTATCAGTATTTCAAACACCATCTTAATAAATATTGGCAATAATGAAGAGAATCAACCTTGAATTAAAGAAAACATGTCCCAAACCAATACGTGATATTTATTTTTACTATATAAATAAATACAAAGTAACTATCAAAATAAAATGACACACACATGAATAATAAAACTAAATCCAATAATATATTTTATATTTCATAACTAAATATATACAATAAATTTTTATGTAGATGTTAAAGTATAATATTAATAATAAACTGTAATTTATAAGTTTAATCACCTTCTTATAGTATCTTAATTTTCTTTTATGTTGTAATTCTTTATCACACCACAATTTCACCTTAAATTTATATGTAAGAGTACTTTTAATCTTATAGTTATTCTATAGAGTAACCTCTTCCTTTATTCCCCAATGATTTAACCAATACTTGCCATATTTATGCTACTCATGCTTGAGCCATAGGTGGTTTTGACTGTATTTAGAAGCAATCTTAGGAAGCCCATGGTATTCTATGTTGTTTATATTGTTATTGTACTTTACATACTTAGTCACAACTACGCTTTAAATAAGGGAAAGACTCATTCCTATGTACATGATATAATAGGGTCTATTGCCTTTAATTATAAAATAGTTTTTTATTTTCTTTAACTTTATCCATGATTCTCTACAGAAAATGAAACCCTGGACTTCAACACAAGTGATGAGAGTCTCAACGTGGAGTTTCTTCTTTTCAAGTCCATAATAATGTTTCCACCCTTAGTTTATCCTTTTCTCAATGATATAGTTCCAATTAAGCTTGTGATGAAGATCGATTTCGATATATTTGTATGAATTCACTTCCTCCAAGTTGTTGTTTTCAGACACAAAATTAGTGTAACTGATCTCTTTGGATTTAATTATCTTGACCTTCGTTTTGTCAATGTTAACAATCATACGAGTACCAATGAAGAAATTGTTGAATATTTTTAGTTGCTTGTTGAGATCATATAGACTCCACTCCTTAAAAAAAATATCATCAGCATAAAGCAGAAGGATGGTGACTATACCAATGCGAGTCGAGCTAACACAACCCGCTTCTTCCAAACAACCCTCTAACTTTTCAATGTATATGAAAAAAGGGTTTCTTCTGACTAGCCCTTATGAACCTCGAACTTGTGAATGTATATGTCGAAAAGGGTAAAGGACAAGGACAACCTTTCTTAGCTCCTATATTGGAATTGATTTATTTTCACTAGCCCTCGATGTTCCTACACCTCGTAATAAGGTTCACGTAAAATTTTATAGAAACAACTCTCTACTCTATGAACTTTATCCTCTTCTAACCTATTCCAAATGTGAGTCCTAGTGTGTCAAAAATTCAATGAAACAACACAACAAATCATTTTATTATTGCGACCCTAAGTAAAAATGTTAGAAAGAGATTTTTTTCAATGTTTTTACCTAATTTATAAGACTTTAAATTTCTATTTATCATATCATTTTTAATATAAATTTTTAAAATATATAAGACTGCAACTAAACAAGCTACTCTTTTAAATAATGAGTCCAACCATAATCCTTTATGGCTAGATGAGGACCTTGTTTTATCTAATAGCTACAAAAGAAGCTTTGAAGACCTAATTGAGAACTTGTTTGGTACTGAGTTGGTCAATCTCAGCAACTCTTAAGACCTAATAATTAGAAATGGAGTAATGAAGTGGCCAAACACCAAC
>JASDQU010100600.1:153703-166326 GCA_032191745.1 Picea mariana | reverse complement strand
AAGATAATTTTTAAAATTTATATATATATATATATATATATCAAATTCTCTCAAATAAGTAATCATATTTACCATATAAATAAATGCATATAAATAATTAAAAGAATAACTTTAATAGAATCATATTTACCATATAAGTAAATGAATATGAAAATTGAAAGAACAAGTTTAATAGATATCATCCGTTTTAATATTTAAATAATTACAAATTTACTATAAAATTTTACCTATTTAACTTGCAAATCATGAAATTAAGTTTGTATATTTTATTTTTATTTTTATTTTTTTTCCATGAAAAAGGCATAATTTAATTCATCCGAAGAGAACTAAATTACATTATGTAGGTTCTTTTAAGTACATCTCTCAACCTTGGATGAAAATATCTAAGAAAAACAAGGCTAAAAACCCTATGAGAGAGTACATCCTGAAGGCATCAGAGATCAAAAGGAAATATATAGTAATCCAAGAATGAAATAGAGAAAAACCAAGATTCAAAGCCCCCACTAGGAGAGAAAAGTGTAGAGAGAAACAAACCAAAAAGAAACCCCAGAAATTGGACAGACCAGGTCAGAGCTATATAGAAACCACACACCAAAAGCACCGATCTGTGTATAGATCAAACCCTGAACATACCAAAAATTGGACGGACCAGGTCAGAGTGGTATAGAAACCACACACCGAAAGCACCAATTTGTGTCTACATCAAACCCTAAACCTACCAAAAAATTGGACAAGAGGACCACACATTGCATGGAACAAACTCCCAAGAAAACCATGTCGAGAGCGAGCGAACCAACCAAGAAATACCAAAAATGGGATGGACGAGGTCTGAGCGGCACACATACCCCTCAAAGGAAAGAGAGACTGTAAGAACTATGTAACCCACTGACTGCAATATCATAACTCGGCAAAAAATATTTGAAACCAGAGCCAAATTTCAAGTATATGCATCAAACCCTGACAACGATCTCGAAACAAGGAGGAAGATATCGAAGAAGGCCTCCAAGGGATGGGGAGGAGCCCCATAGAGATATGACACCAAAAAACTTTAGGAGGTCACTGACGATGGCTATATTGAAGAAATAAAAACGAAGGAAAATAGGGAAGGGCATGGTGCCTCCGAGGAAACCCTCCCAGCTGAACGAAAGAAATGCTTGCACCATCAAGAACAGAAGAGAAAGAATTCATTCTGGAAAGAAAAAAAACAACCCACACAAAGAGGGAAGCACAGGCTCCAGATCGGGAGAACCAGCGACACACACATCAAATCCCTCATCTCGCTTGATCACCAACAAACAAAAAATGGATTGTAGGAAGAAGCCACACCCTAGTCAACGTAAGACAATGATCGTTGCACCCACAAACTAGTGTGAGATCAACAACAATCGGGAGTCGAGGACGACCAAATCTCCACAACAACTGAAGGAGGAAAGTCAAGAGAAGAGCAAGAAAGGGTAACAATGTGGAGTAGAGGAGTCTACGGCTGAGGAAAGCCTAGCCGGAGACCTACCAATTTGTATATTTTATTTACAACTATATATATATATATATTAAATTATAATATTTATATTAAAATAATATATAAATTTACTTACCTCCACCATTTATAAAACCATGTTTATTAAATGTACACCATAGTAAATATTTGACATTTGGAAATAAAAAGTAACCTATACCAAAGAAATATGTGGTATTTATTATTACTGTCTTAATAAATGTCAATATGAAAAATTTATTCTTGATGATAATTTGTTCAAAGTGGACCAACCATAAATGGTAAAACATATCCCAAAATAATTTCTCTTAGCCATATTGATAAGCTCAATAAATGTAAACCAATTAATAAAATAAAATAACTTCTTTTCACTTTCGCTTTTAGAAAAACATGTTTTCCCACTTTAAAATCTATAAGAACTTTTTTCTTCTCTACATAAATTTTCTTCCTGCCCTAGGAAACCTTTAAATTATGCTTGATCCTTGTCATTTTCTCTTCCATTTCATTCAAAAAATATAGTCCAACGACAACCCGTTCTATTGGATTATCACAAATGACTAGTGTGTTATACTCCCTTCCATACAAAGCTTCAAATGGGTTGATTTTTAGTGAGGTTTGATACCTATTATTGTAATCAAATTCCACTAAGTGGATATAATATTCCCACTTTCATGGTTGATCTATCACATACATTCTGATCATGTATTCAATGATTTTGTTGGTTCTCTCTACTTGTCCATCTCACTCTGGGTGATATGTTGTACTGAGATTTAAACTTCTCCCAAAGCCTTTGAAGAACCCATTCCAAAAATTGGATGTGAATTTTGGATCTTTGTCTGAAACTATTGCCTTAGACACCCCATGTATCTTGGCAACTTCTTTCATGCATATTTCTACATTATGTTTTACCTTTTTTGTTGTCTTTACTGGAATAAAATGTGCAGCCTTAGTAAATTTATCCACAACCACCATGATGGAATCATGTTTCCTCATTGTTATGGGTAGCTTTGTAATAAAATAAATGGGAACCACTTCACATTTCCATTGAGGAATGGAAAATGGTTTTAATAGCCCATTTGTATGCCTATGTTCATCCTTTACCTTCTCACACTCTAAGATTATGGCTATTTAATCA
The DNA here is from genome assembly GCA_032191745.1 of Picea mariana. Taxonomy (NCBI): domain Eukaryota; kingdom Viridiplantae; phylum Streptophyta; class Pinopsida; order Pinales; family Pinaceae; genus Picea; species Picea mariana. The sequence goes on along the minus strand of JASDQU010100600.1, from coordinate 163,696 downwards.
TCCACTTATTTCTTCATTCATGACCGAATGTATTGGCTTCTTACGGCTGCAATTGCTTTATGATATCCTCGGTTCCCAACATATGGAACATTTTTCATTTATCTCAACACTATATTTTTTCATCTCACCAAAATTTTGGATATATTTTCCCTCTGTACATGAGTATTCCATCCCCATATATTTCATAATATTTAAATTTATGCTACAAATTATCTTGTTATAATTTTTCTTCTACTAATAAATACTGTTGATGTGAATTTGAAAAATATAAAATTTTGTCCTTTAAATATGTGATATACATGTTGATGGTTTCCATATACATCTTATGTTCTCTTCTACTGAGTGCATAAGCCACTTGATTTTATTTTCCTTTGATATGTTTAATTTCAAAGTCATATTCACTCAGAAATTCGGCCCATCTAGTTTTCCTAACATTTAATGTTGACTGTCCAAACAAATGTCTCACACCACAGTGTTTTGTTCTTAGCTCAAATATTTTCCCCATGAGGTAATGTCTCCAAATTTTTAGCACATGAACAATGACTACTAATTACAATTCATGTGTAGCATAATTCCTCTCATGCTCGTTTAAGTTTCGGGACATGTAGCATACCACATGATCATTTTGAGTGAGGAATCCATCGATCCCTTCCTTGCATGCATCAATGTCGTTCAATTGTTGAAAGCTCACTTCACACTTGGAAGTCCATTCAAATTTCACTGCCTTCTTTTGCAAAGAAGTGAATTGGATTGCAACCTTTGAAAATCATTTTATGAATCTTCGGTAATAATTGGAAAGACCCATAAATGATCTAAACTATATCACATTTCTTGGTTTTGGCCATCCTCTAATGGCCTTTATCTTCTTGGGATCAATCATTATCCCATATTCTTAAAGATTTTTTCCCAATTAGTGAATCTTGTTTTGATAAAAGGTCTTTTTACTTAGTTTGGAAAAAAAATTATGTTGTATTAAAACTTGCAACACCATTCTTAAATGTTGCTCATGTTGCTCTTTTGTCATTAAATAGATGAGTATATCATCCAAGAACACTATCACAAAATTGTCCAGGTATTCCATGAGCATTCCATTCATCATTCACATGAAAACAACTGGGGAATTTGATAGCCCAGATGGCACTTCAATAAATTCATAATTCCCATATTTTGTTCTCAACGTTGTCTTGTTGATATATTCTTCATTTATCCTCACTTGATGATAACCTGATCTCAAGTCAATCTTGGAAAATATTCTTGCACCATTCAACTGATCAAATAGATAATCAATCCTTGGAAAAGGATATTTGTTGTTTATAGTGACCTTATTCAGTTATCTTCAATCAATACACAACATTAAGGTTCCATATTTATTTTTCACAAAACAAAATGGGGCTCCCTAGGGTGACACACTTGGGTGTATATACCCCTTCTTTAATATCTCTTCAATTTTCATCTCCAACTCATTCAATTATAGTGTGCCCATTATGTAAGGTGTCTTGGACACTGGGGCATCTCCTAGAACCAAATCAATAGAAAAATCAATGTCTGACTTTGGTGGAAGTCATGGGATCTCCCTAAAAAACTATTCAAAATCCCTCAAGACTGAATTGTATTCAATTCTTGGCATTTTATCTATGGATACCTTTTCCATCCGGGTTACGAAAATATGACATCCTTTCCTAAAACTCTTATTCAGTTGCATGGATGAAATTTCTTTAATAGCTACAATTCTTAGAATTCCTTGAACTCTTCCTTGCTACCCCTCTTCATCGAGACAAGTGATTCTCTCATTGTAAGAATCTAGGAAAGCATGGTGTTTTTCCATCCAATCCATTTCAATTAGAAAATCATATGAAACTAAAGGTATGGTGTTCACATCTACCTTTGTATTGACTCCATTCATGACTATTGGGAAATCTTCAACCAACTCACTGATTTTCCTCTTAGCCCCTGTGGCTAGTTGAAATAACCAATATTTCTTATTCTTACTCTTTTGTAAGTAAAATATTTCAACAATGTTAGACTTTATGTAACTATAGTTAGCTCCATAATCAATTAAAATTGCTATGGTTTGGTTATCAATCTTACCTTCCACTTCGATCATGGGGGATTCATATTATGCGTGCTTGTTGTCTAAGGATGCATAAATTGTTGGAATGCTTCCTCCCATTTATTCCATTGTTTAAGCCTTCTGAATGCCGTGGACAATCCTCATTCTTTCTCCTTGTGAGGGAAGTCCCTATATAAGTGATTTCCCTGACATCCCCAACATTGTACAAGTTGTTGCCTTGGAATTTTCCCAAATGAATAATCCATTCTGGGTTCATTTTGGGTCAACTGTCCTTATTGATTTTATTGTGAGTTGTTCTTGAAAAAGGGTGGCTTAAATAATTTCTACCTTTGATCCCTCCTTCCTTTCAACTTTTCATTCCAATCTGTTTGGAAGACTGGCCTCCCTCTGCTCTTCTCATAAATATGATTTGCTATTAGTATGGTCTCCTTTGAATTCCTAGGGTTATCATAGTGTATATTAAAAATGTATAAGGAAGGTAACCCACTTAGAAACCTTTGGATTGCGACCTGCTGATCCTTTATGAAGCCCACATAGTTCAAAAACTCAAAGAACCTCTTCTCATATTCATCAATTTTCATGCTTTCCAATTTGAGTTCAAAGAACTCTTTCATCTTTCTTTCATAGTAATGCTCGGAAAAATGTTTATCTTGGAAATATCCTTTGAAATACCTCCAGGATACCTTCCTCTATTCAAGGTGTCTGGCTTTCTTAAGTTCATCCCACCTCATGGTTGCTTTTCCTTGAAGGTGGTAGGTTGCAATTAGTATTTCTAGGATTGAGGGATAGTGATGTAACTGGAAATATGTCTTCATTTCCAACAACTGGGCCATGGTATGTTCTCCCTTCATCTTCTCACCATTTGAATTTGGTGGCACGATTTTCCTAAGTTCACCTTGGAAGTTGTCTGCCTGAGGCCTTCTCCTCTTCCTCCAGAAAATATACACACTTGGGTTGTTCACTAGCCATTAACTTGCATGATATCTCCTAATTGATTTCTCTGGGGAATGATGGCACCCACTCATGCTCCTTGACTACATGTCATTCACATGTACATCCCTTCTGTTATGGGATCCATATTTTTTCACATGTCTAGCACTATCCACTTATTTTTTGATAGAGTCTTTATTGTGTTTCCTATGCAACATATTCAAACTATGTAGTATCTCCTCCTGATATTTCATAATCTTCTTATTATCTTCCCTATATCTCTACACCTCTCTATGCAGGTTTCCCATAGTTATAGGATCTTCCATGCCTCTTATTTCATTAGAATCTGTCTCGGCATTTCCCATTCTAACATGTAGACCTATGACCTCCTCCTCATGGTTGTAACATCCCCGGGCATCTTCCATGATTGTAGTTATCATTCAGGGACCAAAGTTCCCTCTTGAACCTCTTAATTGTGCAAGAAAATGTGCATGCAATAAAAAAAAATTAGACGAAAATATACACATACAGAGATCTGGAGAAAGAATGCATAGAGTTTCTACTCTTTAATGGCCACCACTCATTTTATTTTGCGCTGACTATAAAATTTTCTACCTGGATGAATTTTCTAGGCTTCTATATGGGGCTTCTCCTCATGAATTCCTTTCCAACAAACATTCATTTTCCCAATATTGAGTTTTGAGATGAAATTTATGGCCAATTGAATATTTCCACTTTACTCCTCTTGTCCACCTTCTCCCAAATGCAAAATAACCTCAAACACCAACTTTGGCCACCTATAGAGGTAAACCTATTAGAAACCAAGGAAATTATTTTATGAGGCGCAAATAATATTTCTAACAATGAGTTCACAACAACTTTCATATTGTCGAACCGATGCTCTAGTAAAAAAATGTAGCAACCTTGAAATGACAACTTTGTCCTTTTTCACCCCTTTTCCAGATAGGTTTTTAAAAAACTATTATTGGAAAAAAATTCCTATGTGGAATCCTCAATAACATGGATTTTGATGTGGCATTTTGGGTCCACATAGAATCCTGACGTGATTCCATGTAACCCTCGTAGACACCTTTGCCCTGCCATGTCATCCTTCCCCTTCCTCTTCCTTCTCTCTCCTTCTCCTTTTCTTATTTATCCTTCTTTACATTTATTTCATTTTATAAATAATAATAAAAACTTTATTTGTGGACCACCCATACCAACCTCCACATGGAACCACCACAATGTCCCATGCCTCCAACAACTCCCATATACCCTAACAATCATACAACTTATGACCATACATAGACTACATGGATGGGTTGGTCCCATTTCACACCCTTTATCCATTGGCATGCAAACTTGCATGCTCCCATAGCTAACGTTGGAGATGATCATATGATCCATGACCCACAACTATTTCACATCATAAAAATTCTCTAGCATTAATAGCCCAGGGCATTGAAATACCATAAATATACGAGGGATAAGTGGTGCTCCCTCATTAATTTCGCAACCACAGTAAAATTTTAAAAATCGCTCACCCTCACATGTGATACCACCAATGGTATTAGAGATCACCAACTTGTTCAAGTTGCACCTACGTCATCTATCGGGCCTGCCACCACACATTGGATAGCCCCAACGTTACTACTATGGTCCACCACCCTTCCACCATATCTTGCCACCATGTAATTTCCACCATGGAAGTCCACTTCACCACTGCCATGTCTCTTAACACATGGCCTCCATGTCACCACTGAATGTCATGCACAAAAATTACCCAAAGTTTCCAAAATTTTGAATTTTTCAAGAACTCCTAAATTCAAAACTTCTTCCCTGACCACCATGGAAACTCTATAATTCGATTCCTATGGTCAAGTTTTTCCCTGTGCATGTCAATTCAACCTATGCACCTGAAATCTGACACTCCCATTTTGATTTCTCAATGAATTTCACTATATAATTTAGGGATTTTACCCATATTCACCCAATTTAACCCTAGATATCCTAAAAATCCCAAATATGGCCCATTATATGACTCATAACACTCAAAAAGAGGGTAAAATTGAGGAATTTAACCCATGAGATCAAATTTCCTCAAATTACAAGAAATTTTCTCAAATATTTGCGTGGAAAAATATGACAAACACACTGTAGACATCCTCTGAACTTTAAATTTACAATTCCATATTCTACATGTTGTTTTTGGACCCTACAGGATCAGTGTTGAACCTGTGTCTCTATTACCAATCTGTAGCATTTCCCATCTTAACCAAGGAACATTGCTTGCGAAAATACAGATAAATTCAAAATTGTTTTGCTAACTAAATTCCTGTAGCCTAAAAACTATGAATTATACACGTATTTAACCATTTTTAGATACCCATAACTATATAATTCTACATCATGTTGAATTAAATATGAATATAGATAATTATCTTGCTTACAATAACATATAAATCATTCACAAGAACAGAGTAAAATGCACAACAACTAAACTCATAATTAACTCAAGAAATACATAAACACTTATCTTTTAAAATGCTTGTGCAACGATTTGCTTTGGAGAGATGTTTCAACCAACCATAGACTTTTTTTTTCTGTATCTCAACAACAAATCACGCCCATGTTGGGGCTAGGAATCCACAAGAAAATGGAGTGTCTCACTATCCCCTCATGGCTCAGATATCCCACAACCCATTGGTATTGTCCTACAACTATCTTGATTTCCATCATCTCTCTTCCTATTGACCTTCCCAACCCAAAGAATGTACCCCTTCACTAATCTCAGTGCATAAAGAGTCCCATTCATCTACCAAAGTCTCTCTAATACATGCAAGTAATAATCTCACTAGTTTGTACTCAAGGGAATTCACTGCCACGAAAACTACCAGCAAAACAAAAAAAATCATTTGTTGTTACATTGAAACTCACACAAGAGTCGACTCTTTAGGATTGACATCCTATTTCTTTAGTATTCAACTCCAAAATGCTCCAAAAACACTCTATCATGCTCTAGAATTAATCTAGCCTTCTTTCTCTAGCTTCAATGCTCTTCTTTCCTACTCTCTAGTTGTTGTTCATGCCAAAAACATGCCTATGAAAAATATTTTTCTCTCCCCATTCAAATTTTCTCTCTTTTCCCCAAGTAAATTGACTACTCACTCTTCCCAATGTTGATTGTACTTCAGCGCCATGCTCCCAATAACTATGTGATTTGAATTTTTACACCCACCCTCTTACATGAGTTTAATGATTGGGATTTCATACACTCAACCAAAAAATAGAAGGGTGTCCCCAATGATAACAAAATTAAGGAAAGTGGGTTTGAATTACTAACCATAAATAATTCCCCCCTTGGACGCTTCTTAAAAACTCCCTTCTATTCTGGAAAACTCATCCCCCATATCTGTCCATGTCCCCTAGCAGTTGGCATCACATTCTATTTATTAAAATTAAGAAATACAATTTGCATATTACATCACTTGGCCATAACCACATTCATATCTACATTATACATTAATTAAAATGGGGATTATAGTGGGTATTTTATAAGTGCACTTCGACATTCTAACAAGCATCATCTCAAATAGGGAATCCATATTTCTCAATTCCATCTGAACTACACTTTGGGAAAAGATAGACACCAAGTTGAAGATATCTACAACATTCCATCCAAATATATATGGGAAAACATAATGAATCAATTAGACATTGTCTTTCGTTTTGAGGGGCTACAATCAAAAGCATCCAAAGACTTAGGATGAAAACATTATCTATATTCAATAATTTATAATAGGGAAATCCACACCTCTACTACTAAGACCCATTTCAAAATTTTCTTTGGGTGTTTTCCAACTTTTACCTTTGATGTTGTCTATGGACAACAAGGAGGAATGAAGGAAGACATCATAGTAGAAGTGTTGAAAGCCAAGGCTTTTTTTAAAATATTATGAAAATCCATTTGTAAGTATAATAGATTCTAAATAAGTCACAAGAAATGTGTAAGGCATGATATGATCACTACATAATTAAGAAAATACTCAAGGTGGGAGATATATTTTGGTTGCAACTTAATAAAGAAAGGCTACAAGGTCCTAGTAAGAAGACAAAAGGTATATGGTATGGTCCTTTTGAGGTATTGGAGAAAGTGGGTGATAATGCATATAGACTTAGTGTACTACCATATATGTTCATTTACTCATTCACAAGTCAAATGAGTTTATTTATAGGCTCATTGACATCTAAACACTATAGCTCTAATGTAGTGGTCACCATATTTTAGGAAGATGACATTGTTTTCTTCTTTTGATACATTTTACATCAATTCTTTTGATCTTGAAAACAACCTCTTGTTACTGATATCATAAACACTCATATTATAACATAACACAACACAACTTATCTATTTACATTATTTGTACATCCTCGATATCTTAATCAAACTAATTAATCTACCAATGCTTCTTTTTTCTTTCCACATTGTTTTATTATTCCCTACTAAAAGGTGTAAGGAAATTGGTACTTCTCACTTTTGTTATCAGTATTTCAAACACCATCTTAATAAATATTGTCAATAACGAAGAGAATCAACCTTGAATTAAAGAAAACATGTCCCAAAACAATACGTGATATTTATTTTTACTATATAAATAAATACAAAGTAACTATCAAAATAAAATGACACACACATGAATAATAAAACTAAATCCAATAATATATTTTATATTTCATAACTAAATATATACAATAAATTTTTATGTAGATGTTAAAGTATAATATTAATAATAAACTATAATTTATAAGTTTAATCACCTTCTTATAGTATCTTAATTTTCTTTTATGTTGTAATTCTTTATCACACCACAATTTCACCTTAAATTTATATGTAAGAGTATTTTTAATCTTATAGTTATTCTATAGAGTAACCTCTTCCTTTATTCCCCAATGATTTAACCAAGACTTGCCATATTTATGCTACTCATGCATGAGCCATAGGTGGTTTTGACTGTATTTAGAAGCAATCTTACGAAGCCCATGGTATTCTATGTTGTTTATCTTGTTATTGTACTTTACATACTTAGTCACAACTACGCTTTAAATAAGGGAAAGACTCATTTATACGAGCATGATATAATAGGGTCTATTGCCTTTAATTATAAAATAGTTTTTGATTTTCTTTAACTTTATCCATGATTCTCTACAGAAAATGAAACCCTGGACTTCAACACAAGTGATGAGAGTCTCAACGTGGAGTTTCTTCTTTTCAAGTCCATAATAATGTTTCCACCCTTAGTTTATCCTTTTTTCAATGATATAGTTCCAATTAAGATTGTGATAAAGATCGATTTCGATATATTTGTATGAATTCACTTCCTCCAAGTTGTTGTTTTCAGACACAAAATTAGTGTAACTGATCTCTTTGGATTTAATTATCTTGACCTTCATTTTGTCAATGTTAACAATCATACGAGTACCAATGAAGAAATTATTGAATATTTTTAGTTGCTTGTTGAGATCATATAGACTCCACTCCTTTAGAAAAACATCATCAGCATAAAGCAGAAGGATGGTGACTATACCAATGCGAGACGAGCTAACACAATCCGCTTCTTCCAAACAACCCTCTAACTTTTCAATGTATATGAAAAAAGGGTTTCTTCTGACTAGCCCTTATGAACCTCGAACTTGTGAATGTATATGTCGAAAAGGGTAAAGGACAAGGACAACCTTTCTTAGCTCCTATATTGGAATTGATTTATTTTCACCAGCCCTCGATGTTCCTACACCTCGTAATAAGGTTCACGTAAAATTTTATAGAAACAACTCTCTACTCTATGAACTTTTATCTCTTCTAACCTATTCCAAATGTGAGTCCTAGTGTGTCAAAAATTCAATGAAACAACACAAAAAATCATTTTATTATTGCGACCCTAAGTAAAAATGTTAAAAAGAGTTTTTTTTCAACGTTTTTACCTAATTTATAAGACTTTAAATTTCTATTTATCATATCATTTTTAATATAAATTTTTAAAATATATAAGACTACAACTAAACAAGCTACTCTTTTAAGTAATGAGTCCAACCATAATCCTTTATGGCTAGATGAGGACCTTTTTTTATCTAATAGCTACAAAAGAAGCTTTGAAGACCTAATTGAGAACTTGTTTGGTACTGAGTTGGTCAATCTCAGCAACTCTCAAGACGTAATAATTAGCAATGGAGTAATGAAGTGGCCAAACTCCAACCATATGACCTGTATTCATGGGCTAGGTAGTAGTGTTGTATACTATGTGATATCTGATATCCCCATTTCCAACCAAATAGCAAATTTCGACCTTTTAAATGACCATGAGCTTGACTCTGATCATAAACCTTTAACCCTAACTCTAAAATTTTCCATGCATAAGACCACCATTGAAGAGAATTCTGATAATCAAAGGAATTTGCACTTTGACAAAAGTAAAGTTGACATTTTCTTAAAGGATTTAAATAGTAAATTAAACCTCCTAACCTATAAGGACAACATTGAAGAACTCTATCATAATTTTACAACTATCCTTTCCACTTCTATTAACAAGTTCTCTTTTAGGGTGTCCTATAACGTCCCCGGCGTTACGGAAAAGGGCGAAGCCAATTTTTGTTTTGTTTTGTTTTTAAGATTTAAGGGGCAAGAAGGCAACGACGATGAAAGTTTGACTGCATCACAAACGACGAACAAAAGCACGCAACCCAGGCAACAAGCAACTACGACACCACGCACAGGCACAAGGGAAACTAGGAAAAACAGGCATAGAATAACCAGGAGTAACGACTAACTGCTCGACGCAACAAGACATGCCTACTAGCTAAGGGACAACTTCCCCTTCCCGACATAATGACGTTGAAGAACAAGAATAGAACCTCAAGGCACTTGAACCAACGTATGTGCCCAAGTCAACATACGACACTCAACCACGCTCACATGGTAGGCACCGACTCCGACCAAG
>JASDQU010100600.1:100757-130669 GCA_032191745.1 Picea mariana | reverse complement strand
AGAGAGAGAGGACATCATCATCAACAACATCAAGTGGGTGAGAGGACAACATCATTAATATCATCTTGGAATACTGACTGGCATATCTATAAATCATCGAAAGTTTTCTTCATCGGCAACATCGTCATTCTCAAAGGAATGCAATCATCATCTGCATCAATATGTATTAGTATAAAACTAATACATCATCATCATCACAACACAAGACTGGCTCATCATAATACAGGACTGGCTTTACGTCACAGTTGTCAAACTGGAAGCTTAGTACTTGTCTTTATTTACGTCACAACAATCAAGCTAGAAGCAAGATACTAGACTGGCTTTACGTCACAACTTCTTAAGCTGGAAGCATGATACTAGTCTCATCTCAATGCCTTTCTTTACGTCACAACACTTAAGATGGAAGCAAGATACTAGACTGGTTTTACATCACACTTGTTAAGACGGAAGCACAATACTAGTCTCATCACATTGTCTTGCTTTACGTCACAACCATCAGGTTGGAAGAAATATATTAGACTGGCTTTACGTCACATTTGTGAAGCCGAAAGCACAATACTAGTCTCATCTCATCATCTTGCTTTATGTCACAACACTAAGGCTGGAAGCAAGATACTCGTCCTACTTTATGTCACAAAAATCAAGCTGGAAACATGATACTAGACTAGCTTTACATCGTAGTTGTCAAGCCAAAAGCACAGTTCTAGTCTCATCACATTGTCTTGCTTTACGTCATAGCAATAAAGCTAGAAGCAAGAGATGTCTTATCACAACAACTACTCCCCCTTTCAAGGAAGGTCCTTTCGGACTATACCAAGCTTATGTCGAAAGTGCTCAAACTTTACACGACATAGAGGTTTGGTCAACACATCAACAACCTGTTCATCCGTGCTAAAGTACTGGAGCTTTATGAATCCTCTCTGCACCATGTCATAGATGTAATGATATCAGATATCTATGTGCTTTGACCTATCATGGAATACAAGATTCTCTGTCATCTTTATGCATCTCTGGTTGTCACATAGGATTGTGGTTGCTTCCATATCTAGGTCAAATAGACCGATCAACAACTTTTGAAACCATATAGCTTCACAGCTGGTAGAACATGCAACAATGTATTCTGCTTTTGTTGTGCTGAGAGAAATGTTGGATTGCTTTCTACTCTACCATGAGATCATGGTGGATCCCAAAATGAAACAACATCCTGAAGTTATTTTCCTGTCAGAAACACTTCCTTCCCAATCTGCATCAGTATATCCACTCAATGTGAAATCATGATCTCCATCATAGCTGAGACCATAATCTATTGTACCCTTAAGGTACCTCATCACATGTTTTGTAGCCACTAGGTGAACATGTCTGGGTTCTACCAGAAACTAACTCAAAGTGTTCACGGAAAAACAAATGTTCAATATGGTGTTCATCAGGTACATTAACGATCCAATAATCTCTCTGTACAGTGTGGCATCAATCAATTCTGACGAAGTGTCAACCAACAACTTCAACTTCGCTTCCATGGGTGTATTCATGGACTTGCATTCCAACATGTCAACTCTCTTCAAGATTTTGACTACATACTTCCCTTGGTTAAGGAATATCCTCTATGGACTCTGCCATACCTCAAGACCTAAGAAATAATGCATTAGGCCAATGTATTTCATTTCAAATTCTGAGGCAAGTCTCTTCTTACATTCAGTGATGAGCTTTTCTTCTCCAGTTAAGAATAAGTCATCCACATATAGCAGTAATATTATTGGCTCATCATTCATCACCTTGAAGTAGAGGTTAGAATCTGCTTTACTCTTGGTAAAGCCCAAGCTCATCAGGAAACTGTCTATCTGGCCATACCAAGCTCTAGGAGCTTTCTTCAATCCGTACAATGCTTCCTTCAACTTGCAGACATGAGACTTCCTGTCTTCAACTTCAAATCCTTGAGGTTTCTTTATATACACTTCCTCTTTGATGACACCATTTAGGAAGGCTATCTTTACCTCCATCTCGTGCAACTTCTACTTCATCTTAGCTGTAAGGGCTATGATGGTTCTGATCAAAGTGTATCTGGCTATAGGAGCGAATGTATATTCATAGTCAATGCCTTCTTTTTGAGAAAATCCCCAAGCGATGAATCTTGCTTCATACTTTTCAATACTTTCGTCAGTAGCATGCTTTATTTTGAATATCCATTTGGAGGATACCACGTCTTTACTCTTCGGTCTGGGAACTATTTCCCATACATCATTATTTGTTATGGATTGGTATTCCTCTATCATGGCATCTGGCCATTCTTTCATCTGAATGGATTCTTCAAAGAAGGTAGGCTCCTTATCTAGGACATCACACATCAAATCTGTATAACTGGAGAATGGCTTTGGTCTTTTCACCTGTCTCGTGGTTCCTTTGGGAACACCATATTTCTTTCCATCCTACATTATCTCGCTAGCCCAAGCTGTCTTTTTTTTATGGAGGATCGTCATCTGAGGTGGTTCTTGAAATTCTACTATGTCATGGTCTTCTGGAATTTTCTCATCAGGGGAAACTATGTCTTCCCTCACTGGTTCTGTAGCTCTAGGAACCTCCCTCACTGATTTTGTAGTCCTGGGGATTACCAATTCTTCTTCACTTACTTCTTCAAGCTGGCATCTTCTCGATTTCTTGAGTGTTGCATCTTCATCAAAGGTCACATCCCTGTTGATCTCAATGTGGCAGTGACCTGGTATGTAAATTATGAAGGCCTTGGATACCTCACACTATCCTACAAATATTCCCTTCTTTCTTGAAGGTTCCAGTTTGTTTCTCTTCTCTTTCAGAATATGTATAAAAACTGGGTAGCCAAATATTTTGAGATGGCTTACCTCTGGCTTCCTTCCAGTGAACATCTCTTCAGGGGTCTTGAACCCAAGTGCACTATGGGATAATCAGTTTTGCACATAAATGGTTGTCATTGATGCTTCTGCCCATAACACATTGGAAGATCTTGATCATGTATCATAGTCTTCACAGCTTCCATTATCGTTCTATTCTTTCATTCAGCTACACCATTTTGTTGAGGATTATAGGGAGTTGTGAGTTCCCTCTTGATCCCAACATCTTTGCAGAAACTCACAAACTCTTTTGAGGTATATTATCCTCCATTATCTGACCTGAGTATATTGATTTTTGTTTCGTAAAGGTTCTTTATCAAGGCTTTGAATTCCTTGAACTTGTTGAACACTTCATATTTAGATTTCAAAAAATACACCTAGGTCTTACAAGAATAATCATCAATAAATGATACATAGTATACATACCCACTAATGGAGGACGATGGCATTGGGCCACACACATATGAATGAATGAGCTCTAGGACTCCTTCTGCTTTTCTGTCTCTCTTCGAAAAAGGGTTCTTGATGTTCTTCCCTTGCGCACATCCATTGCACATGCCTTCATGATCAATTTTGAATTCTGGTAGACTTGTGACAACTTTGCATATGTATGGTAGCACCTTGTAATTGATGTGAGCTAATCTTCTATGCCAAAGTTCACATGAGTTTTCAATGGCGTGGGTCATGGCAGCCTCTGAGTGACCCTTTATCTTATACAAGCCATTTTCTTCTCTTCCAATGATGATTTCTTCATTTAGGGTTTCTCCTTTATCCCACATGAGGACTTCTCCATCTACAAAGAAAACTCTGAAGACTTTCTTTTCTAAAGAAAAAATGGAGAGTAGGTTATTTGTCAAACCTGGTACAAAGAGTATGTCCTTCATCTTTATTGAGTTCCTTGAATTTATCTTGTATCTTGATTCTCCCACTCCCTTTATGGGATATTGGTAATCATCTCCAAGTGTCACTTTCTGAGAAAAATTATTTTCTGAAATACAAGTGTCTCTCTAACCTATCATGTGCTTGGAGTCACCACTATCAATGAGCCACATGTCCTCTCCAAGTGTTACCGATCCTGAGAGGGCTGAGATTAGGACATAGTCTTTGATATTCCCTCTTATCATCTTTGCAGGTGACTCTTCATCTTCAACTGCATGGGCATGGTGCCTCTTATGTTTCTTCTTGTATTCTTCTCGTCTGGCTGGACAAAATTTCGCAATGTGTCCCATCTTGTCACAATGATAGCATTGTACATATGAGTAATCTCTTTCCCTTCGTTGTCCTCTCTTATGAAATCTCCTTGGATGAGATTCTTTATTATTGAATTTGTTTTGTGGTTGAGGCTCTTTATGAGTCTCCTTCTAGAAGTAGGGTTTCTTCCTTCCTCTTTTGGTCTGAGTAGCTAGGGCTTGATCATCATCTCTTGCTAGTAGCACTTCACAGTTAGTTACTCTTGTTTCTTCTTGAATGCATTCTTCCCATAGACGGTCAAACTTTAGTTTCTTTGTTCTGGCACAAATCGTTTCGATGAATGCAACCCAAGGTATTTTGAGACCATTAAGAGCTATCATTATGAGCTTGCCTTCATCTATGGTGTCTCCAATTGCTTCTAACTATTCTTTAAATTTCGAGATTCTGGAGAAATATTCTTGGATTGTTTCTCCTTTCCACATCCTCGTATTCTTCATTTGAGTTCTTAGATTCATCTTCCGGTTTATGTTCTTTCCTTCATACAGTCTGCTTAGGGAATCAAACATTTATTTTAGAGTCTTATTTGATGACACATAAGGAATCAAGTGGTGTTTGATTGAATCAACAATGATTCTTTTGGCCCTGATCATGTCCTTTAGATGCTTGGCTTTTTCTGCAGCATCGTCGGGTTCCTGTACTTCTTCTTTGACAAATCTTGCTAGGTCATTCTCTTCAAGGATTAGGCCAATCCTATACATCCAGGAACAAAATTTTTCCATGCCTTCTAGTTTGTTAGCAAGCTTCGTGCTTGCAGACATCTCTTACTTGGAGCTAGGAAAATGACCAAAAAATGAAAATGCTCAAAATCAAATTCCGAACTTACCAGAAGATGCGCTTGGCTGAGGAGAGTATCCTGGTGTGCTTGGATCTAAGAAAATCCAAATTTTACCCCTCCAAACTTGATCTGCAGATTTCTGGACTGGTGCTTCTGCTTTTTTGGTACCTCTGGTGTACTTCTGGTACTTTTGGTTCTCTAGTTTTCTGGTACTTCTGGTACTTTGTGAAACTAGGGTTTCACTTTCTAAGAGATCTAGACACTGAAAAGGTGCGTTGAGAGTGTCGAAGTAATCCTTGGGGGAGGGTGCACATTTCTAGATGGTTTTAGGGATGAAAAGCTTCACCATCAAAAAGCCCTAATTTGCATGTACGACAACAATGACGTTTTTCACTCTTGTGAAAGATGATTTCTTCAGATGGGCTCTGAAGCCATGTTAATGTTTAATCCATTATTATAGTTCTTTTTATTTCAATAGATAACAACAACATAAGACAAGATCGCTGTTAAATACACAATCACAAGAGACACAACATTTATCCTGGGAAACCCTCTAGGGGAAGAAAACCCAACAAAACTTCCTTATTATAGATAGCCAATACAATGCCAAGAGATAAATCAAGCTAATACAGAAGATCCTCTCTCAAAGATGCCCCATTCTCTCTCTCTCTCTTCTCCAACTGCAGTTCTGAAACTTGTCCCTCAAAATGAGCAAGTGAGGTGCGTCGAAGTGAGGCGCTAGCTTCCTTATTTATACTAATCAGGCACGTGTGAAGTGTCTCTTCACTGGTAGGGCCGACTTCTTAATCGGGGTGGTTATAACCACCTTAATTATATTTCAGGGCCTCTTTGATATATTCTGGGGCCCACTTCTTCTTTTGCCTATTACAATTATATTATGACCAATCTGCAAAAGAGGATTTGGTCCTTTTACAATAATCGACATGATCAATCTACAATGGGGATTGATCCAATCAATAATATATCAAATAATAATAAGAATACATTTTGCAGTTACATTATTTCAACAACCACTACTCTTAGTCCAGACATGTTGAGGTATTCCTTCTCATATATTACTATTTTATTCTTGAGATAAGATGATTCCTATAATATCCTAATTTTGAGACCCCATAATTAATATTGTATATTTTTTAGTGATGAAAGTCCAAAGAGTTTATAAGGTTGAAAAGGCAAGAGAGCCTAGAAAATGTAACACTTTGAATGTTTTTACTAATAAAATACATCGATGGCTGCAAGATGGAAAAGGACAAGAGTTATATGGGTATATGATTCCACAAGATAGGGGACTAAAGGGGGTCAAGCATTTTTTTATAAATTTATTTACCCATCCTTGATTTAGGGAGAAGGGGAGGGGTTGCGAGAGATTCTTGGGAATTCCATGATATGCATTGGAGGTGGTTATTTAAACATTGTTCTTGGTTTTGTGGGAGTTAGTCACTCCTTACTCAAACCTTTTGATTGTGCATTCATTCTTTCTCACTATTGGTCTAGCTTTAGGCATGGAAAATGAATTGTTGGGGTAGTGAGACATGGTTGGTTGGATCTAGGAACTATTTGTGCTTTCCAACAAATAATTGATGTGTGTGCATCCGATAGGTAAAAACTATGAGAATATTGTCCATGAATTAGAATCCTTGGATTTTTTAAGTTTTATGGTAAGTTGATGCATTTTAATTTTAATTTTGTTTAGCATTTACTTGAACCATAACCACTGGCTACAACAACAATAACTATATGAAATAAACCAAGATAACAAGAAGAATAACCATGCACAAGAACATAATAAATATCCTAGGAAACCCTTCTACACAAGGGAAGAGAAACCAACAATCCTTTGCTATATTCTCAAGAGACGATCCCCCATCCACCACCAAACCTAGCACACAAGAGGGTGATGCAGTTCTCATAATTTCAAACCTCAACTTATGAAATGATGAGATGACATAATGATAAGTGTGTTTCCTCAATTGGGATTCACCGTTAATTATACAAAACGTATCACATCAAATGATGTGTCTATTGGAACAATAGGGTCGACCTTTACAAATTAATAATATAATAAATATAATTAATAATTACAATATTAATTATGTTTACATGGTGTGGCTGACCTGTACCCTTTACAGGATAATTAGGGTTACAGGTAAATCTTACTCTTAGAGAATATAACAAGGATCTCACACATCCACTAGTGCTCTGCCACTAGGGACACGTCCACCGGTGCTCAGACAAAGGGACGTCCTACTCAACATATTTCTATCTCAACTGAGTCGACAGGTGAATCATCTAGAGTACCATCTCAATCCCGACTCAATTGAGTCCACAAGGCAGGAGATCACACTTCATAAAAACTCATTCCATAGTCTGATGCACACCCATCACATGAGAACCTTCACCCCACATAGGGATACACATCACATCATCTCAATTCAAAGAGGAACGACACACCCATATCATGGGAATCCTCACCCCACACAAGGGCACACTTTGTCTCATCTCATTCCATAGAGGAATGACACACCCATCACATGGGCACACCCAAGACATGGGCTTTCTCATAGGTTGACTCAACTCAGTCTTAGAGGAGAATGTGTCCTGGAGGATGTCTCATGAAGCTGAAATCGTCAACACTCCCTCTCAACTAGGGAGGCATTTTCCACCAAACCAAGTCTCTCACGAAAGTACTCGAACTTCATCCTGGAAATCGGTTTGGTGAAGATATTTTAAATTTTCTCTTGTGTAGGAAGGTACTGCACGTGTACTTCTTTCCTCTACACCATGTCTCTGATATAATGATATTTTATCTCAATGTTTTTTGATTTATCCTAAAACAGAGGATTCTCAGAGAGCTTCACACAACTTTGATTATCACAATGAATAAAGGTAGGATCCATCTCATGATCAACTAAATCTATCAGCAGCTTGCGAAGCCACACTACTTCACGGACTTCCACACTTAATGCTATATACTCAGATTATGCGGTACTCAAGGCCACATAGATTTGTTTCCTTTTGCACCAGGAAATCATGGCAGACCCTAATGTAAAACAACAACCAGATGTGTTATTTCGGTCCACTATGCTCCCTACCCATTCTGCATCGACATATTCATGCAATCTCATGTCTACACTGGAGGCATATCTCAGGCCATATTCAAATGTGCCTTTGAGATATATCATTACATGCTTCATTGATATTCAGTGAGTCTGTCTTGATCATGTATCATGAATCCCTTTGGCTTCTCAAAGAAAACTTCTTCCTCAATCTTACCATTAAGAAAGTTTGTCTTTACATCCATCTGATGTAGTTTCCAAGCCATGGATGCATCTAGTGTAATGATAGTATGGATGGAAGTGTATTGGGATACTAGAGAAAAAGTCTCATCATAATCAATTCCCTCTACCTGTGAGAATCCTCTCGCTACAAATCTCACTTTGTACTTCTCGACACTTCCATCAGTTGCATACTTAATCTTATATATCCACTTGGAAGTCACTACAGTCTTCCCTTCTGGTCTCAGAACAATATCCTACACATCATTCTTTACGATGGATTGATACTCTTCTATCATGGCATCTTTCCATACCTATTGACCTGTTGCTTCTCCATGACAAGAAGGCTCAGTATGAATGATGTGGATCATGGATAAAATATAGCTCGAAAATCTCTTTGGTTTCTTTCTCTCTCGGAATGTGCCTCGATGTGTTGCATGTCCCTTTGCCTCTTACACATTTTTTTGAGCCCGGATAAGCCTTTTATGGCCTATTGCAATGTTTCTGGGAATATCAACTGGAGAAACTGGATCAAATGGATCAATTGGATCGATTGGATCAATGTTTGTCTCCCTCTAAACTGTTGAAGGGGGAGAAGGTACTTTTTCTTCCTTCTTCTCAAATATTTTGACTCCCTCTGATTCAAGTGACTCCCTCTGAAGTCTGAAGGATGCACATCTTGCTTTTCATGTGTTGCTAACCTTATGTTGCAATCATGCTCAGTCTTTCTTTGGGTCCTCCTGAGAAAGCTAAGATAGAGAATAAATCCCTGTCATTCTTGCTTGCATTCCTTGACTTCTCTTGAGGTGGATAATGTTTCTTTCTTTGCACATTACTAGTTGAAAGTCTAGACTCTTTGAAAAATGTGCACTTATAGCACACATTTGAAAAGTGACATCAAGGAACATTCTTGAAGTTTTCAATGTACCTCTCACATCAATTGTCTTTAAGATTTTATTATTTGGACAATAGTTCATGATTTATTATTTGTCAAATGGATGACACATACATTTCTTCATCATTTTCTGATTCTATGAAATGAATTAGTACTTGAGACTATTCTTTTCCTTTCAAATAAAACACAATACATCTTCTCTATTTGTCTATAATTTTTTTGTTAGGTCAAGATCTTTTATAAACACAATTGTCATTCCTTGACAATCTTCCTTATTATTGAATTCTAGTTATGACTCCATATTCACAATGTTTAGGTCTCTTAACCATAATCTCAGTAATCCAATTTATTTCAAGGAATATTTTATCCAATCACACTACTTCGAATAGATGGATTTTATACTTATCCTGCATACTTGTCACTTCTACCCTTTTGGATGGTTGTAAATGTAGGTAGTGTAGGCATTAGAACAGACCTTAAACTTTTCCTCAAAAATAGTTTTGAAACTTGCCTCAATATCCTCTGAGGTTTGGTTAAGATGCATCTGTATCACACACTCAACTCAACACCAAATAGATCCTTTTCTTTGACAAGTTTTTTGGTGGAGGTCTTCATGTAGTAGATTCTGGGACAAGAAAAATGTGAGTATAAATAGTACAATAAATTTATCCAAAACAAAACATACCTCAGAATCTTTTAGAAGAAGTATTTCTTTGGAATTCCATCTTCAATTTCATCAACATAGGATACAAGTGTCCCCTTAAAGTCTTCAATCTTCCTTTCTTAACAAAGTCTATCATAACAATAGTCCATGACTACTCCACAAAAGAGCCAGGCCTGAATTGGCCCTCTTTACCTCTTTGTTGGCACACATGATTAGCCCCAAAAATTGTTGTTACTATGTTGATTGTAACAACCTCAGAAGTTGTCCAAAGTCTTCTTCAGAGGTCTATTTTTAAAACCCACTAATTTTCTTCTCTAGTCCTTCATAACAACCGTTAGAATATACCTTGACACTTGCCTAGAAGTGTCCCAAAAGGATGTTGTAACAATTCTTCAAGGGTTGTCCAAATCTACCCCTAAAAGCTTGTTGTTGTAGCCCCTACAGGTTTGTTGTTTAGACTGGCAGGTACATCCCTAATATAAACACTCAAATTTGTTGCTACAAATGCTCTGAAGTGCTCTTAACCAGAGATAAATTTCCCTTGTTGATGCCCACCTGTGAGCACTCAAGGGTATTGTTTCAATGTTCAAACTGTTGCTAGATACCTGTACCTGCTACAAAAATTCTCCACAGACATGCTACCTTACCTCACCAACAATACGAGTCCTCTTCCTCAGCTTACAGGCCTAGTTCCTTGTTGTAGTTTCCACAAATTTGTCTGTGGCTTAGGGTAGACTTACTCCTCAAGCAAACGGCTACCATATTCTAGTAGTCGACCCTTTCTCTTAGGCTTCAACCTCCTCTCCCACACTTCTTGTATATTGTTCAAGGGGTGAGACAGGCCTACGGCCTTACTTGGAATATTCCATCAATGTACCTAGCCAAACATAGGAAGAAATAAAAGAAAAATGAGGCTTAATAGCCTCTCTCCATGGTTGGAAATGTCTCTTAAAATTGAAGGAATCTCATACCTCTTATTCCTCCATTTTCGACTTTAGAAATTTAATGAATGTTATGGCCTCTTTCCTTACATGTCTATCTGCCTCAACCTTCCCATGGCCTTCCTTCCTTTGCTGTGAAAAAGTGTTCTTGAGGTCTATTAAGTTTTATGGTAAGCTGGTGAATTTTAATTTCAATTATGTTAAGCATTTACTTGAACCATAGCCATTGGTTGCAACAACAATAACTAGCTTCAGTAAATCAAGATCAAAAGAAGAATAACCATGAACAATAACATAAGAAATATCCTGGGAAACCCTTCTACACAAGGGAATAAAACCCAACAATCCTTTGCTATATTTTCAAGAGAAGATCCCCCATCCACCACCAAAGCTAGCACACAAAAGGGTGTTGCAGTTGTCATAATTTCAGACCTCAACTTCTAAAATCATGAGATGACACAATGATAAGTGTGTTTCCTCAATGGGGATTCACCTTTATTTATACAAAACTTATCACATCAAATGATGTGTCTATTGGTACAATAGGGCCGACCTGTACAACTTAATAATATAATAAATATAATTAATAATTACAATATTAGTTGTGTTTACATGGTGGGGTCCACCTCTACCCTTTACAACATAATTAGGGTTACAGGTAAATTTTACTCTTAGACAATATAACAAGAATATCATAGGTCCACTAGTGCTTAGCCACTAGGGACACGTCCACTTGTGCTCAGCTAGAGGGATGTCCTACTCAATAGATCTCTATCTCAACTGAGGTCACAAGAGAATCATCTAGAGTACCATCTCAATCCTAACTCAAATGAGTCCAAAAGGTAGGATACGACACATCATAAAAACTCAATCCATATTCTAACGCACACCCAACACATGGGAACCTTCACCCCACACAGGGGCACACATCGTATCATCTCAATCCAGATAGGAATGACACAACCATATCATGGGAATCCTCGCCCCACACAGGGGCACACATCATCTCATCTCAGTCCAGAGAGGAACGACACACCCATCTCACGGGCACATCCAACACATGGGATCTCTCACAGGTTGAGTCAACTCAGTCTCAGAGGAGAACGTGTCGTGGAGGATGTCTCACGAAGATGCAATCATCAACAAGATTTTCCATCATTGAGATTACCTAAGCAATAGAATTGCATCCCTAGAAAGAGGTGGATATCTTGAGGGACTGTGTGGCAGTGAAGTGGGTTCATTTCTTTGGTTTCTGTAGGATGAAGGGGAAGAGAGGTGGTAAAATGGGATTGTTGTGTGGTTGAAAAAACTATGAGAGACGATTGTCGACTGGTATGGGAATCTGAGAGTCAACCTAGGACCCATCCTTATAGATTCATAGCCTCAACTAAGAGGTTACCTATTGTACATATTTATGTGCAAAAAAGCCTAAGGTTGGGTGAAACGTCTGTCGTTAGTATCCAATTGACGTAATTACCTTTTAAAGATAAGTTCTTCTTCATGTGTTTCTCCATGCTTATATTTAATTTCATTGTGTATTTAATATTTTCTCTATGCTATTTTTATAGTATGCCTCGTTATTGGTTAATGTTGTGCATGAATTATTAATTAATTCATTTATATATATAAATGTTTCTTGTTAACTGCATATGCATGCAACAGGTTCTTTATTGAACATGAAATGGTATTAGAAAATTCATATTCATCTAGGAAGCAAACTTTTACAGGTACCCAGATAGTGTTGGTAATCAGGTACATTACAATTCCCCTTGATATTGGAGGTGTTTGAGGTTGTTTTGACCTATAAAATTGTTCATTCTACTATTTTATGATTTTGTTTCACCTTATCTTGTGTACTCCTATACACAATTCCCTTTGCTTTTGCCTGAACTAGTGCCACTAGATTCATTGGTACTCTACGTACATGATAGGGTAGAGTTGGGACTTGATGAGGGTTTTGAAGTCCTCCCACATACTTACTAGCGGATCACCATCCAACCTAACATTTTTTGCATGGATTTCCCAATAGGTTATGGCATGGCCCTCTAACTTCAGTCTGGAAAATGATATATTTTGTTCTTGATCTATATGGTGAACCCTAAAATAAAATTCTAGTTGTTGCAACCAATGATTCATTTTTAGTTCATCGATCTCACCTTAGTGTGGATTTATGTCCATTTCCACATCCATATTAAATAGATATTCTGAAGGTTTTATGACACTAAAACTTAGCTACTCGGGTTATTTTCACGACTCATTTTATGGCTCTTCATTATCTCTCAATTTCTTGCCTGATCTAGTATCTGAATTCATGCCTCCAACTTCTCTGAATGGTCTTAGATTTCTTGCTAAATATACCATGAGAAGGGGCATATTGTGATATATGTTATCAAATTTCTCTTCCATCCTCACAAATATATCCTCTATTGGAGCTCTAGGATTGGTATGAACAAACTCGTCAACCATGGCTAAGGTTCTATGAGTTTCTTCTTAAACTTATTATTGGATCCATACAACCTTCCACAAATTCCCCAAGAAAAATTTCTTGGATGTAATCAATATATGTAAACTATCATGGATACTCCAATGGATAGTTCATCACAAAAAATCTAATAAAATATTTAAATATTTACTATGAAGGTGAATTTCCTTTAGATCTCAAACTCTTTGATTACTGGTTTTCTTCTTAAAATGTATGAAATAGTTCAAATGTGAAAAAAGAGAGAAGAAAGAAAAAGACACACACACATCTGCAAATAAACACAAGATATAACTTGGGAAACTCAATATGACAAAAAGCCTAGCTATAAGGCGAGGTCGCTCTACTCTCTCTTCTTTAAATGCAAGTACAAATAAAGAGGCACTCTCTATGGATTTTCCTTTGACACTCTAGCCTATATGGACTCTACATAATCTCTCCTTCTCTACAATTCTCACAAAATACCACTCTCAACTGTTATGCTCAGCTATAAAACAAGATACAATGAAAAATAATGGAATCCTTATCCTCCTAGCGACCTAGTATTTAACATAGCCTGATAGCCATCTTGGTTTAGGGTATTGTCTTCCTCAACCCTCAATTAGTGATCAATTTTTAACCTTATAGAATGTTATATAAAATCCACTACATGGATAGCCTCGCATGTTTAAGTGATGGGGGATGATGTGGCATCCACTCACACCATGGTGATCAATACGGTAGGTCAACTTGCGAGAGGCATAAATTTCATATACAAACTCTGATTGAGGAGATTATTTCACCATTGGAAAGGTATTGGTGCGTATAATATCTTGGTGTGTATAATATATTTGATTACTTCATAGTAAGGTTTGGGCCATAAAAAAGTGTCATTCAATCCATCAAAATGGATCTAAAATATTTTAGATGGTTTTTTGGACCCAAAT
The DNA here is from genome assembly GCA_032191745.1 of Picea mariana. Lineage (NCBI taxonomy): Eukaryota > Viridiplantae > Streptophyta > Pinopsida > Pinales > Pinaceae > Picea > Picea mariana. The sequence continues at coordinate 116,581 of JASDQU010100600.1, read as the reverse complement.
TTCCTAATTGGGACCATACACTAAAATTTCTATGCAAGATGATTCCTCCAATTTTTTCACCCATAAAGCATCAAGATATATGAAAAATAATACAATTATCCAATTTGTATCAATGATTCTCCTCCCCTAGGAGTTTCATTCCCTTGCATGCATAAATGACCCTTTGTAGGACTATCTCATTGATTATTCTCTCCATCATTACTCTAAGTTTGTATTAGGTTTTCTTATCTTATCTTCCTTCTCATCATGTGGCCTTGGTACTCTCATATACAATGTGTTTGGTGAGCTCCCCTGGAAGGATGATTCTTACGGCTGTTTGGATCTATCGAGAAGTAATAGTTTAATTCTTGTTGTAGAGGGTGAGTCTAGATGCCTCACTCACCAATTTCTCAAAGATATCATTGATAAAACTATTCATAATTCCCTTGTAAAAACCCACCATTTACACCTACCATACTTATCTTTTTTTCATACACAATTGATCTGGATCTGGAATATTTTTCTATTCAAAAAATGCATAGAATGATACACAATGATTTTCACTTGGTGAATTCCTATGTTGGAACTTCTACCATTGACTCAGTGGGCATGGGCACTACGTTCTTGAATTCAATTGGTTGTTGATATATCATTTTGGATAAATCAACTATAACATTTTTGGCATATTCAAAGAAGAGTGAGACCACCTCAACCATGAATTCAATATTTATATTATGATGAATTTCTCATCCAATAAGCCCTCCCACTATAGAGAAAAGGTGTATTTGATGAAATTATGCTACATCTAAATGACATACATTTTTTTTCTCTCTGCAACTCAAACCTATGACTACTTAGCTTTAAGGTTCCATATGTTTCCCTTGTTCAAATCATGGGATGCAAGAAGTAGGTGTTAGGATTGGGAGATTTTATGGATTGAATCCTCTAATGGGTGAATGGTGAACAATAAATATCAAAGGTCAGGGGAAGAAGTGAATAGGAAATCAATATGTTTACATTTTCCATGTTCCCATGATCAAGTGATTGAAATCATGTCAATTGTTTAGTTTTCAAAGAAACAATTGGAAATTGTGTATTATGCACAAATTGTTGTAGCTCTTTTGCAATGAAGGGATCCATTTTTTTTAGTTATATCTCCAATTCAATATGGGAAATAGTTCTTCAAGTATTGGACATAGAAGCTTCACTTGGAAAGAAAACATGCTATTTTTTTCTTTAAAGAAAATGTTGATTTGTGAGGAACAACTGGTGTTTGAAAATGCATTCTCTCATATTCATTGTTGGTTTGGTGCTGACCAAAAACAAAAACCACTCAGAATGGTCCAGAAAGATCAAAGATTATCTGATTTTTAATGACTCATAGGATGGAATTTGTGAAGCAGAGAATGGAAGTAGTGTTATGGATTATTGCAGTTAGCGGACTAATCATATCTCCCTTAGATCCTTTCTTGATCCAAGATAGAAAGAGGGATAAACAATAATAATTTTAGACCCTATATCATTCAAATTCGTTTTATTATGCTATGAGAATAGGTGTCTTAGGTTGGACATTGGTGTCTAGTGACTCATCATGGGTTGCTAGGTATGTGAAGTATGACACCCCTAAAAAAGGATTAATTCTTAGGAAAAATAGTTTTGTCTCTTTAGCATGTCTTCCTTTAAGTGTCAAGGTGAAAAATACAACTATAATAGATTCCCCCTAATGTAATTGATGCCAAAACACATTATCAATACTGTAACACTATGCACGTGAGAGAGGTCAAGCAAGGAGTTGAAGGACAAGGACCCAAAGATTACCTATAATCAATCGCCAATGATATGTGCATGCATATCATCATTGATTCAATCATACCTAGTCTCAATAAAATATATATAAAGCATGGTCACCAAAAATACATTGCAAATCCATGACATGAAATTCAAGAGAATGGCCTTGAAAAATACATAGTGGATCCATGTCAAAAAAAGATCATAGCCATGAGAAGATACAATGTGGATCTATGTCATAGTATATATCAAAGTCATAAGTTACACACTTCATCACAACTTGGGAGGTGTGTCCTATATCAGTGAAGGACCTCCAAACCTGAGGTCTTCATCCCAAACATCGATGGTACAAATATACTTCATGTGAATAAATGAGATAATGTCGAGCATGGTAGAAATCGTTTGATTAGTGGTCATTGATTTATATCTTTAATAGACATGATGGGACCCATCAATAATGAAAATGGGCCTCAAGTTACCTAGTACAACCTAATGAGTGTGAAATAGATGAGTTGATGCTGAACACTCATAGAATTGATCAATCATGAGTGAATAATATAAACCCAAAGTTTATCGCGAGGATACTTTCCACCGATGAATGCAAGCTCCAAGGTACTAGCTAGTTTCTATATACCTATCCCATATTATGTGTTGAAGTCGATAGGGAGAGAGTTTTTTACAGAGGGTGTTGATGTATCCCCCATCAATCGACCCGAAACAAAACACCAAAGGATGTGTTGAAGAGAGAGTATTACTAAGTAACATTGACACAAGGATTGTTGATATAGATGGACAACAAGATAGCATATGTATGACTCAAGATTACTTCCCTTGAACATATAGGCACAAGTCATGACAGGCTTGGAAGCATCACTCAAAGAACACCACTTGGCATAGTGCGACGATGCAAGAGACATTGAAGCACTATCCATAAAAGAGTAACCATTCATAGGAGTATCAAGACTCAAACTGATGTAATGAATCCTAGTAAAGCTATAAACCAACTATAGGAAACTGAAACAAATAGGTTCCATGCTCAAGGGAGAAATGACTAATAACAACCACTTTTTGAAAAAGACAAAATATTGTTCCCCCTTTCTCTTTTTATATTTTTTTTCTAGTCTCTTTCATAGTTTAATGAGTGAAAAAGTTAAATAAAAGTGTACTCAATAGTCTATTTTTCGGTCATTTTTTATGAGACCAAAAAAAAGGTAAAAGGTTTCTCGGAAGTCTCTTTTTTGTATAGGTTTTACAATACTGAAAAAGAGGTAAACATGTGCTCGTATGGAAAGAATGAGTGGTTGAAAAATATGCATGTATGCTCCAAGATGATGGAAACGGGCCAGAAAAAGTGAATGAAATAGGGTACTTCGAAAGTGAGGTCCACTCATTGCATATGTTTTCTCCATAGGTAAATTTGGTTACAAAATGGTAGCAGGCTAAAGAAAAAGGAAAGAGGTCAAGTGTGACTTCAATAGTGGTAAGCGAGATGAGAGAAAACAAGAGTGATGCAATAGACACTGAGAGATAATAAGCGAGTGCATAGGAAACCATAAAGTAACTTCATAATGATGGGAACCCTCTTGGGACATGGCCATAATATAGGTGAAGAATATAAGATGAGGTTCAACTTTGAGACATGGAGGGTCTAAACGAGGGCTCCCATGCCTATGAGTAATTTTAGTATGGGAACCAGATGGAATAATATAAGTTACACAATAACTCCTTAAAGAATAGGGGAACCCCTCCAAATAACCAAATACCATTCATGCTTCCCAATTCCCTTGTCAATAATGAATACATGATCTCTTATATATATATCTATTCACACTTGCACATGAGGCCCCTTTATCACTAGGTTGACCCTATTAGATATGTATTTAAAAATTACATGTACATTTAGGCCCATGTATTCCCCCCCTTGGGGTCATATCATATACATTTAGCCATATATATGCCCCGTTGGGTCATATCATAGTATCCTCCTTCAAAAAGATTTGTCCTCAAAGATTTTCATTTGAAGGCCTCATGTCTGATGAAACCAAGTAATGTGATTTTATTATGTTCCTTCTTTCTTCATTCCATTTTTATTTTCTATCCATCCAAAATCAATTATTTTCGGTCTTAATCCTTGGTGTCTAGTTGTTGCATAATTTTCTTTCATTTGATTCCATGTATTTTTTTTTTAAGCTTCTCCAATTTGTAGTGGTTGTTGGTCTCTGATAATAGCTTGTTGAAGAGTAGTTTGGTGATTCCTTCTTCCATGAATATTGATAATTTTTCCATCTTCTCCATTCATAATGTTGATATTGTCCTTCTTGTCTTCCTTGAAATGTTTCTTAGTAATGAAGGTGTCAATACAGTTTCACATTTGATGGTATTCCTTCTCTAGGCACATGCATTTCATCTATCTTATTTTTAGCGACAATGGAATCATCGATCATCTTTGCTTGGTCTCTGATTACTCTATACTTCGAGATATTACCATCATATTTGGCATGTACTTCCTCTAGATGGAGTTCAAATTCTTCAAGTATCTTTTGTTGATCTTCTTGAATCTTGTATTCTTTCTCCTTTTGAAGATGAAATGTGATCCCATCTAACAAATTTTGATGTTCTTCTTCAATTATGGCTTGTATTTTTTATTTTACCTCATCAATATTTAAGGATTTGTCAACCTGCATGAAAATTTCACCTTCCATTATTTTGGTAGATTCTTCATCCAACATCATTCTTTTTTATTGATATTGACATTTCTTGTTTTCTACTTTCAATCTCTTGACCTCGTCCAATATTTTTTATTATGTTTTTGTAATCTACATATCTCTTCATCCTTTTTTTTCAAATCTTCCCTTGACTTATAATTTTCCCACTTTGATTTACTATTATTTTCTTTCTTTAAGTTCTTAACCTCCTTAATGAGTGATTCATTAAGGGATTGTATCTTAGATATCTCCTCACCCTTCTTATTAATCTCTTCCTTTGCTTATTTTAATTCATCTTGAATTCTATACAATTCCTCCATTTTTGTATCCCTAATCCATTTATCTAAGAAGAGTTTTTCAAATTCTTCTCATGTGCAATGCCATCTAGTATTTTGATCAACACTCATCCACCACTTTCAAGATTCATCAAAAAAACAATTTATTGCCTTCAAAGGAGTCATATTATATTCTTTTATCCACCTCAACTATTCCATAGAATTAATTTCATCTTATTTTCATCTTCTGTAAATTTAGGTATTTCCATTGATTCTTAATTGAGGTCTAATACCAACCCTTGAATAAAAACATAAATATATTAAAGATAAAGATCTCAAATAATTTTAATGTGTTCCAAGATTCTCTTCAATGTGTTATCTGTACAATGGATTTTTAATGATCTCAATCGGACATTCGAATCAAAAGTTATTATAGTTTTAAGTGACATACCTTTGAAACCTTGATTTTGAGTTTGTCCTCCTCTCCAACCTTACTTATGACGTATATCTTCAATTTAGGCCCTTCTCAGTCTAAAATTATGACCTTTAGTACTCTTGAATTTATTCTCTACAATGCCACAGGCCTCAACAAAATTTGATGTGTCAAGTGGAAGTTATGGTAAGTTCCCTGCACCTTGCTGATTTTTGGCCTATTGAGGAGATCTCACTTATATAACATGCCCCGTGCAAACTAATTGATATAAAATTACAAAAGTTGTACCAAGGATAATAAAAACTATCCACGGTCCAATTAAACTAGTCTCACTCAATTTGGATACTCTGGGAATAATAAGTTATTACCTTTCTACTTGGAACACCTGTTTGAGACTAGTCAATAGGACTAGTCAGATACCCTATCTTCCACAGAGTGCATCTCCGAAAGTAAAATAAAACAAAATCTAAAATTCATACCACAGGTATTATGATAAGTATTCTAAGTATTCCCCAGGTTTCTCCTTCTGAAAATGCTCCAACAAAAATTTATAGAAAAAATTAAAAAATGACTATATTGAGGAGAAAAACCCTAGGATTGGTGCTCTGATACCAAATGTAATGATCCAAAATGTTGAAAATATCATAAAATAATAGAAGTACACACCATGTAAAAAATTTCAACGTGGAGCAGAACTCCAAAATAGATAATTTTCACAATAAACACTTAAAGAATAGGGCAACCCCCTCCAAATAACCAAATACCATTGGTACTTCCCAATTCCCCTGTAAATAATTAATACATGATATATTATATATAGCTATTCAAACTTGCACATGAGGCCCCTTTATCACTAGGCCAGCCCTATTACATATGTATTTAAACATTACATGTACATTTAGGCCCATATATGTGCTCCCTTGGGGTCATAGCATATACATTTAGCCATATATATGCCCCCCTTGGGACATAACATATCCCTTTCTGGTAGGAGGGCTGATATCGCTCAATCTATCATGTCTCCCCTATGTAGGTTGCTAACATATGTGTTAAATTTTTCACAACATCGGGATAATTTAACAATCTCAGACAACAACATAATAAGTCACTTACTTGATATTTAGTCTTTATTTCATGACCCAAGTTGTGAAGTGATTCTTCACACGTCATGTGCTTCAACTCCTCATGGCGATGTTCCTCGATTGCTCTTTGTTTGGTGTGTCGCAACTCCTCTTTTCTAGACACTTATTTTAATGAACTGCCTCATGTGATGCATTTCTTTGTGCATCCTAGCTTCCTCAAATGACCTTTGTGTGGTAAACTGCAATTCTTCACAGCTGTGAGGCTCTTCCAACAACCTTTTTGTTGCTCGCTGAACTTCTTCAGGAATATAAACCTCTTCAAGTGACCTTTGGACTCCTCGTTGTATCTCCTCTCTTATTCTCTCTTCTACAATGGCCCTTTGCGCATCACGCAAACACTACTTCTGCTGAAGAACATCAAAATTGGGAGGGGGGTGCACTGCTTTCCTTATGATCCTCCCCTCCGGCCTCTGACCCAATATTTTACCATGCTCGAAGTTCATTGATGTCTTTTATCCACCTTGGGTTATCACCTCGACATCCACCTCACTATCATTTTTCTTATTTCCAGCTGGCTCTATAGTCACCATGTTGCAATATGTCTTATTCTTTTCCCACTTCTTCAATAAGTTGGGAAAAACCTCTATAATGTGCTCTAGGTTGTAACAATACCCACAAAGAGCACGTAGTTTGGTCAAAAACCTTGAAACATGGCCAATAACCCCACATTTAAAACATGTGGGGGGTCTACCTCCTCCTCCCCCATATCCTCATCCATGGCCCCATCCATATATTCCTTGGGAACCTCTCAAATATCCACCTCTCTCAAAAACACCATAGTCACCACCCTTTTGTTCCTCTTGCACCCGAAATACATCATGGGTATGATCTTCCATCAGTTGGAGTGACTAGTAGTTGTTCATGTCATGTCCCATGGACTTGCATAATTCACTGAACCAAGAATGATGTGTCTTTTGATATTTCTCCAAGGTTGGGAAGAAGGGTGGTACATGGACCGACTCTCTACAAAGTTCACACCATTTTGTCTGAGGCGCAGTTGGAAATGGAAACAATGCACACGTCTCCACATAGTTTCCAAGTACAGGACACACATCCTTGCAATTACCCTCAAAATGACACATGGTACACCATACGTGCTCATGAATGAATTTTTCCTTTGTCATGTCCTACATTTGCATTGTCATATTGGCCAGTTGTGACTACACCTGCACCAATCCTGAAAATTTCTCTCCTCCTCCTAGCATAGACTTGAAGCGCATTACAATTTCCACCGCTTTTGCGTGACTAGTTTCCTTCTACTAGGTTAATGAGAATTGGATATCGGTAAGTAACCTTGCAATGAACCATTCTCAATGTTTCACATCCTAGATTTGGAACATCATCCTATCCAAAACAATCTTGAATTGTTGATCATAATCCCACACAGTGTCTTCATGTTTCTTCTTAATCTCCTTGATCTCCATAATATAATGGGACTTTGACTTAGGCTTATAGAATTCCACAATTAGATCTCTCTTGAATTTTTTTAGGGACCTTGTGTGTCCTGCTGGCGTTGTGGCCTTGTACTTCATACACAATGACTTTGTCCCTAAATGTGTTGTCTAGTTGCACAATCTTCTATGCTTCATCATTGATTCTCTTCACATACCATATCTCCTCACATTTGAACCAATTTTTCTTTGCATGATCTCTACCAATTCCATGGAAGACGAGTAGACTCAAGGTACTATCATGATTCTCCATCCTCAATATTGAACTCTATCCTATGACCTAACTATTGGGTATTTGGGATCTTGATATCGAAACCCTTCATTGAAAAGTAACACTAACTTCGTCTTCTTCTTCACTCATTGCTTCTCTTCTTTCTCCTTATACTCTTGTCTCTACTCCAATCGCCTCACTATCTATTGTTCTTTCTTCTTGGTTATAAATGTGTAAGGGGGGTTGGCTCAAGGGGGGGTAACTACATATTATTCTACCATTTCTCATGAGGTAACCCAAAGAGCTTCCTACATGTAGTCATGCAAGACCATTCACTATATCTATCTCTTCTCCCAAATCACTAGGGGATACTCCATCTTCCTCTCAATATCCTATTCCTCTACCATGTTCCTCATATTCCTCCAAAGTTGTGGCAATATGTAATATCCTAGGCATTTGGACTTCGTATACCATGCCCCTACTACTACTACTAATACTACTAATACTACCCCCACTAGGTACCCTACTCTCAATGTCGCGCCTCTTCGTGAGCCTATCCTCATCTATGCTAAGCTTTGGCACAACACACTCTCCCACACTTCCTCCTGGTATGGTCTCCTTTTTCTTTATTCTAGGCCTAAACCCTAATCTTGTGCCCCTTGTTATATTCCTTCCTCTTCTTTGTTTCAGTGTCCTTCTTAACTCAACTCTTCTTGCGTATCTTTCATCTCTTTCTCTCCTATTCTCTTTTGGGTCCATCTTATTCCTCACCTCATTCTAACAACTTGTGTATCTACCTCAATTGATCCATATCCTCTTTCACTTTCCCCCCACCTTTTCATCCACCCCCTAGCACTAAAGGAGTCTGCTCATCCATCCTGTCTAGTTCCATGTGCATCATCCCCTTCTCAACGAACAACATCTTTATCTAGAGTGGGATTTATTCTAACGAGATTCTTTTAGGACCTTATGTAAACTTCATTTCAGCCTCGCTGAATGAATTGGTGTATTTTACAACAAATTCAATACTATACCCTTCCTTCACCTGATCAAACCAAAAATCAATGGCTCGATTCCACTAGTTATCTAATTCTTTCAACCTCTCAATCGTGGCTTTCTCCCAAGCTATTGGTTCTAATGGCCTCAATGCAGTATTAGTATCAATACACCTTTAAAAGAATTCATTCAATAAACAGGGAAATTCAACAAAGAAGACTCCATGCATATTCATGTAGACATGTTTAGCCTTCCATCGCTTCACATTGACATTCAAACCTTGAGTTTCCCACTAAGAAAAATAGTGTTCCTTCGTAGTTAAACAATATTGAATTTCTTCCTGCGATGGATACCACCTCATTCGCTAACTTCATCATTCAACACAAAACCCTTAGGTCATGACAATGGAACCATTTATTGGTTCATTTCACATTGCACATGTCTTTAATAACATTGGGGGGTTAAATACCCAGGGTTCGTCTATATTTGACCAACATAAACCCCAAGGAATCTACATATCAATCCTCAACCAAGAATAAATAATGTCTCACTTGAGATGTCGTGAGGATCACAGAGACCATATAGTCTTGTGTCGGTGATGAAGGACTCAATTTCACCAAGATCCACCGAGAGTTTCATTCATGTTATTCATTTCAGATTAGTTAACACTTAATAAGGAATAACATAACCAACACATTCAATCAAGCACATAAGTGACACATCATTGCAACTCTATTATCATTATCATTCAATCATGCATAGACATACACTAAGTAAATCATTCATTAACAACAACATAACTCTTCTCTCTTTTACATTCTTCCCACCATTACATTACTTAGCACCATGATATTTCAATTGGACTCTATAGACATCACAAACTTAGCCTTACAACCAAATACAAGTGTAGGTTGAGAGTGTAGGCTTAGAGTGATCTCAATAACATCAATATGACTAACACAACAAAAATCCATAGACTAACAAACTAACTCCCTTTTAGTTGTAATTTCTCTGTTTTATCTGCTTCTCGACTCTGGAACTCTGTCTCTTTAAGTTTTTCCCCACTTGTTCCTCTAACTACCAGTCTCATATGCTTCTATCGCCTGCATGCACTCCATGTAGCCTTTCTTGAATCAGGTCAATCTTAACTACCTTTCTAGCTCATCTTTGGTTTGCTCCACCTTTCTTCATATTGCTTGCAATAATCATTCAAGGAGATTTATGTTAATGATTGCAGCGTTGTGAGACATCCTCCATGATACGTTCTCCTCTGTGACTGAGCTAAGTCGACCTTAGAGGGAGCCTAGTGTTTGGCATACCCATGTGATGAGGAATTGTTCTCCTCTGTGTGAGAGTTGAGCCGTCCCCCAGTGGTTGGGGCATTGTTCTCCTCTGTGTGAGAGTTGATTCATCCCACAGTGGTTGGTTGTTCCCATGTGATGGGTGTATTGTTCTCCTCTGTGTGAGAGTTAAGATGATGTGGTACTCCAGATGATTCTATTGAGTATGACGTTATTGTGGTTAAGCACATGTGGATGTTTCCATAGTGGTTGAGCACTAATGGACGTTTAGATCCCTTTATATATTGTCTAAGTGTAAGATTTTCTTGTAACTGTAATTGTGATGTAAAGGGTAAAAATTGACCCCGCCATATGTGTAAGATAATTAATTTTTATTCTTATAATTAATTATTTTTTGATTTATTGAGGTTGGTCATGTTGTGCCAACATACACACCTATTTTTGTGTCTAGTCTAGTATAAATAGAGGTGCTTTCCCCATTGATCAAACACACTCTCGCACTTGTCACTTGTCATTTGGAAATTTCAGTAGGTACATTTTACGGATGAAGTGCACACCTCTCTTGGGTGCAGGTTTAAAGGTTATAGAGAACCCTCTTGTGTACATTAGGGTTTTATGGTTGGGGGATCTTCTCTTGAGAATATAACAAAGGATTTTTGGGTTTTCTTCCCTTGAGTAGAAGGGTTTACCAATATATCTCTTGTGTTCTTGTGGATGGTACTTCTTCTTGTGATCTTGGTTATTGCAACACATGTGAATGGTGTAACTGCATTTGTTTATGGCTCAAGTAAATAATAAAATGAAATAAACCCAATGCTTGAGCCTAGAATTATGAAAACTAAACATGGTATCATAGCTTAGGTATTGAATAATCCATTGCATAAGCTTCAAGCAATCGTCTTCTTTCTTTTGCAGAACCGTATGACCCTCCTAGGGTTTCCAGAAAATTGTACGAACCTCTCCATTTTGAGTGTTTCAACACTTTACACTAAAATGTTGGGGCTAAAAATTTCATAGGAGTGTACATCCTCCTCCATTGCACCTCCAATAACTCTTAGATTGCATTTCTAAGAATTTTGGATTTTTGGCCCTAGGGTTTCTAGGGTTTCACAAATTTCTGCAGAAATTTTCAGTTTTAGGGTTTTTGCAACTCATTGAAGAAATTTTTCAGCTTACCAGTGTTCTTATGACCTTCAAGGATTATTGTTGGCAGTCATAAGCCCAACAAAACCTAATATTTCTAGCCTAGCCTAGTCGTTAGGTTTCCTAGCCTAATTGCTAAGGGTTTGTGAAAGAATATGCAAACCATAAGGAACATAACCTTGGTGGAAGATAGGCTTGGTGGATCAATCAACTTCAGTTACTGGAAGTGAAGACTTCAGATCACCCTTGAAGAGGATGACCTATTGAGTGTAATAAAAAAATATTTACCAGAGATAGCTACCGATGAAGAGAAAGAAGAATGGAAGGAAGATGGCATCAAGGCAAGGAAGATAATCATAAACTTAGTGAGAGATCGTATCATACCTAATATTTCCATCCTGAAGACATATCATGAGATGTATGAAGCATTGAAGAATATGTTTGAGAGTAACTACACCCTCATAGCCCTTACATTGAAGGGCCAGCTTCAAAATATCAAGATGACAAAAGGTGACATTGTTGCTATCTTCTTCATGAAGACGTCAGAGATCAGAGATCAAATAGGTGCCATTGGAGAAGTCATATCAAACAAAGAACTTGTATTGACCACTCTCAATGCTCTTCCAAGACATTGGGGACCATTTCTTCAAAGTATCAGTGGTAGAGCAGAACTACCTACTTTTGATTGTCTATGGACAGACTGTACCTAGGAGGAAATCAAACTTATATTCAGAGGAGTAGAAGACTCCCCTCATGATGAAAATCATGCTCTTTCCTTTCATACAAAGAAAGGAGGAAGAAATAAAAGAAACTTAATTCAAACATTTAAAGGCGAGAAGACTTCATCAACGTCAGTTTATGATCATAGAAAAGACAAGCCAAAGATCAAGTGCTTCAAATGTGACAAGTATGGACACTTTGCAAGAAATTTTCCTTCCAGGAAGAGAAGAAGAAAATATGCCTCCACTGCCAACATTGATCCAGACCCACCTCATAGAGATGAAGACATGAGAGATGAGGATTTCTTCCTCTGACCTTTCTCAAGAGAAACAAAAGCAATATTGAGCATGACTGTAGACTAGGGTAATTTTTGTATTACATTCCTTATTTGATTTAATCATTACCCTATAGTTTCATTGATTTTGATAATGAAGGGTATTATCCCTAGTGTGGGAGCCCTCATGACTTGGAACATTATCCCTAGTATGAGAGTCCAAATTGTCTTGGTTGATTATTATCCTAGTACATGAGGCCATTTTGGTTGTTATCCCTATGGGAGGCCATCTTGGTTATTATCCTAGTACGGGAGGCCAACAATTTACTGTAGAGTTAATAAAGGACCCGAGAAGACATGAGATGCCTCCAGGTTAGTAACATAGGAAAAGGAAGATGTCTATCCTTCAGACTTCAGAGGGAGTCAAACTATTTGAGAAGAAGGAAGAGACAGTACCTTCTCCCCCTTCAACAATTTAGAGGGAGACAACCATTGATCCAATTGTTCCAGTTGATCTAGTTTCTCCAGTTGATGTCCCCAGAGACATTGCAGTAGGCCATAAAAGGCCTTCCTGGGCTCGACAAACTCTCCAGGAGGAAGAGGAACATGTAGCTCCTCGAGGCACATTCTGAGAGAGCAAGAAACCAAAGATATTTTCGAGCTATTTTTCAGACGTGAGCTACATCATTGATAATGAGACTTCTTGTCATGGAGAAGAAAGAGGTCAGCAAGTATGGAAAGATTCCATGGAAGAAGAGTATCAATCCATAATGAAGAATGATGTGTGGAATATCGTTATGAGACCGAAAGGGAAGTCTGTAGTGACTTCCAGGTGGATCTATAAGATCAAGCATGCAGTTGTTGGAAGTGTTGAGAAAGACAAACAAAGATTTGTAGCCAGAGGATTCTCACAGGTGGAGGGAATTGATTATGAGGAGATATTTTCTCCAGTAGCCCAATACACTTCCATCTATACTATCATTGCACTAGCTGCATCCATGGGTTGGAAACTACATTAGATGTATGTAAAGACAACCTTTCTCCATGGTGAGATCGAGGAAGAAGTTAACATTGAGAAACCAGAGGGATTCATGACACATGAGGAGAAATCTCATGTGTGCAGGTTGAAGAAAACCATGTAAGGACTAAAGCAGGGACCTCCTGCTTGGTACAAGAAGATGGATGGATTCCTGATGAGTTTGGGCTTCAGTAAGATTGTTGTTGATCCAAACCTATATTATCACATTGTTGGTGACGAGTTCCTGATCTTGGTCTTGTACGTTAATGACTTATTCCTCACCGGTTCAGAAAGACTTATTGTTGAATGAAAGCAAGCATTGACTTCTAAATTTGAGATAAAGGATATGGGTATGATGCACTACTTCTTGGGACTAGAAGTATGATAGAGGAATGATGAGATTTTCCTGAGTCAAGGAAAATATAGAGTGGAGATATTAAAGAAGTTCAGTATGACAGATTGCAAATCCATGCCTACACCGATGGTGATGGATTTGAAGAAAATGAGCGAGGCTTCTACTGATTCAAGCGATATTGATCCACATTTATACTGACAACTAATTGGATCATTGATGTATCTGGTTAACACCAGACCTAATATATGTTATGTAGTCAATGTACTAAGTCAGTTCATGAGTTAGCCCAGACAGACTCACTAGAAGTAGCGAAGCATGAATTGAGATATCTCTGAGGAAAAATTGGATATGGCCTGAGATATGCCTCCACTGTAGACATGAGATTGCATGGATATGGAGATGCAGATTGGGTAGGGAGCGCAGTGGATTGAAAGATAACATTTGGTTGTTGTTTTACCTTGGGGTCTACCATGGTTTCCTGGTGCAGTGGGAAACAAAGCTCTGTGGCTTTGAGTACCATAGAGTATATAGTGTTGAGTGTGGCAGTCTGCGAAGGAGTGTGGCTTCGCAAGATCCTGAAAATTGTATTTGATCATGAGATGGTTTCTACCATTATTCATTGTGATAACCAGAGTTGTGTGAAGCTCTCTAAGAATCCTATGTTTCACGATAAATCGAAACACATTAAGATAAAATATCATTATATCAGAGACATGGTGCAGAGGAAAGTAGTACACATGCAATACCTTCCTAGATGTGAGAAGATTGTAGATATCTTCACCAAACCACTTGCCAGGACGAAGTTTGAGTACTTCCATGAGAGACTTGGCTTGGTGGAGAATGCCTCCCTAGCTGAGAGGGAGTGTTAATGATTGTAGCATTGTGAGACATTCTCCATGATACGTTCTCCTCTGTAACTGAGTTGAGTTGACCTAAGAAGAGCCTAGTGTTGGAAATACCCACGTGATGGGGCATCATTCTCATATGTGTGAGAGTTGATTCATCCCCAAGTGGTTGGGGTATCGTTCTCCTCTATGTGAGAGTTGAGTCGTCCCCCAGTAATTGGGTGTGCCCATGTGATGGGTGTATCATTCTCCTCTATGTGAGAGTTGAGACGATGTGGTACTCTCGATGATTTTGTTGAGTATGACGTCCTTATGGCTGAGAAGAAGTGGACGTGTCCCTAGTGGCTGAGCACTAGTGGATGTGTGGATCCCTTGCTATATTTTCTAAGTGTAATGTTTTCTTGTAACCCCAATTGTGATGTAAAGCGTGCAATTCAGCCCCACCATATGTGTAAGATAATTAATGTTTATTGGTATATATAATTATCTTCTGAGTTATTGAGGTCGACTCTATTTTTCCAATAGACACACATTTTGTTGTGTCTGGTCTAGTATAAATAGAGGTGATTTTCCGATTGAGGAAACACACTCTCACACTTGTCACTTGTCATTTCGAAATTTCAACAAGTACATTTTAGGGATGAAGTGCGCACCTCTCTTGGGCGCAAGTTTCAAGGTTGTAGAGCACCCTCTTGTGTGCATTAGGGTTTTATGGTTGGGGGTTCTTCTCTCAAGAATATAGCAAAGGATTGTTGGGTTTTCTTCCCTTGAATAGAAGGGTTTCCCAAGATATTTCTTGTGTTCTTGTGCATGGTACTTCTTCTTGTGATCTTGGTTATTGCAACACTTGTGAATGGTGTAACTTCATTTGTTTATGGTTCAAGAAAATGCTAAAATGAAATAAACCCCATGCTTGAGCCTAGAATAATTAAAATTCAACAATTCCCAAAAGATTATTTTCTTGATTTTGGCGTGCATGCGTTGTCTTCTTTATTTCTGGCACGCATCACAAAACTTGGACCTACGTGTGAAAAAAAACTTGATCTGGCCCACACGCCTCCTTTCACCCTTCATGCAACTCTTGAGCAAAAACAAAACTAGAATAAAAACATTAGATGCCAACAAATTCGCATTCACGATGTTATATGAAACCCTTCCCAAAAAAGGTCTCACCAATTCTTGGCCTTT